>JAEIIH010012700.1:0-10953 GCA_018904745.1 Drosophila orosa
CCAAACACTTCGGGTTTTGTCTTAAATAATCAGCTGTTTCAAGATGTCACATCTTAATGGCAAAATTTGTTATACTTATATATATTCTATACTCTCTATTTAAAAGTAAAAGGCCATCATTAATTTATTGTCTTGTATTTATTTATAATCTATACGTCTTTATGTTTCCAGGAAATATTAGTTAAAAATCATAACAAGTCATTTACTAAAAATGAGTCATAAGACATGACTAAGTTTTGAGAAAGGTAATTTAATAATAATAACAATAAACTTCAAATTTAAAAATGGGCTTAAAATAAATATTTACAAAAATCGTATATATAATTATAACAACTATGAACCAATTTCCCAAGTAAATTAAATGTTGCAAAGCTATAAACTGCATTTAATTTATTTAATTGAGGCTGTCCTATTTGTATTTGGATTGATTTTAAATTAAATTTAAATAGATAACCATTACCAGACTCTGTTCTATTTAGAGCTGCCATAAAAGACGGACGGCCCTGCCATCAACGAGACTCGCCCGTGCTGGATCTTCGATCGGGGATCTTAGATCATAACTCACCGGAGCCGGGAGTTGCCAGTGGAGTGGCTGACAAGCCGCTAACTGTTAGAGCTGGCCGCTTAGTGTGCCAAATACTTTCCCAGACCCGACCGGACCAGCCCAGCTCGTCAAATTAATTGAGGAATCGGGCTCAGAGAGCCACTGAGAGAGCAGTCTTTGGGCACTCTCCAGTGCGCTTCGGCTCTTGGCCAAGTTGTAAGTTGGTAGTTGGTGAGCTGGTAAGCGGAGCTGCCTGCCAGCGATCAGTTGCAGACGGTCAGTCGAGCGAGACAGTTGAGTGCGCGGCGGTTTTTCCAACACCGAGAACTGAATTCGAAAATCCGAAAGCTGCAGAGCCAAACTCAGGCCAGAATCTACAATCTACACACAATCGACTCGAATCGAATCGCCAGAAAAACAGGTAAAGAGCGGCAGTAACAAAAAAGAAAGTCAAGTCTCACCACCGTCCAAGAATCAGGGGGGGCCTCGAACCCAAAGCCCGAAGCTCAAGCCCACTGAAAACTCAAAACCATCCCAGAAGCGTTGCGCCAGCGACAGTCTTCAACGGCAACTCGAGGAGATCGGTCGAAACTAAAATTAAATCCATTTAATATCGGTTGTTATCGGTTCTGTGCCACGATCAGTGATCAATTGTTAGTCAAGGTTAGCCTTTGGATTATAAAAATAATACGGCAAAAATCTGTGCGACAGCGGAGAGGATTATACGCCAATTTAATACAGTTTGTGTGATTATTCCTCGACTTTTCCCATTTTTAATTGTCTTTACAAAGTCAAGGCTGGAAAATGGCTTAAACATGAAGGACTATATTGAGTGTAGCTCTGCTTATATTTTATACATTTTATATATGGATGTGAAGCTATATCTATGAAGTATATATGGAAATATTGTGTGCATTTGGAATAATAAGCTCTAAATAGTTTTTAAACCAAATCAAATACTTCCTTACAATATTTTATTAAAATTTTTAGTAGGGACAGCTTTTTTGACAGAATATTTTTTAAATTCCCTTGATATCAATTCAAGTTTATCAGCTCCCAGTGTTAGATTTTCATTCATTATTCAATTCCTAACTTCAACATTTGATTTCAAGCCACAAAAACTTGTGAAATCTAACAATTTATACAGAGTGTCTTAGCCTTGCTTCAAATATCAAGCCTTGGGGAACTCTCTGGTAATATATATAAAATCAGCATTTATACATAAAATCCACTAGACTGTTATTAATTTCTGCAAAAACTTCACAGTCATCTGAGCAGCTGTGTTAAGCCTCGAAGGATTATCATCGATTCTGCTGTGTGAAAATATATGAGTGTTCTCACCTACTTCTTAAAGTCAAGTCTGGCATTGGACTACAAACAGTGTGAAAGTGTAGAGGATTACCAGCGATTTCGATCTGTTCCATTTAACCCTGCCGAGTTTTATATTTATTTTTTTCTGTTTCTGTGGGAAATCTAAGCGTTTGCATGCATAGTTTTCCCCAGTTTCCCCAGGGGAGGGGGGAAAAAATAAAACGAGCCATAAAGCCCAGCCTTGGGAATGGCCAGAACGTCTTGGGCAAGAACTTTTAATTGATTTTCAACTGCGGAAGGCAACTTGTACCCGGAGTCGGACTCTTAACTGGCCGGGTCATAAATTGTATCTGCGGCAATTTAGGGCCAAGTACAATACAGTCCCAGACCCTTTTCCCTGGCCATTTCTCTCTCTCTCACTGGTTTTTATGCGCCGCTCCATTTTCACATGTGCTGCTGCTGCTGATGCTGCTGCTGATGTTGTTTGGAGCTCTGCGGTCAGCAGACCAAACCGAAACTATAGTAAGACCAAGTTGAGTAATCATCTCTCGTGGCTCTCAGGTTTCTTCTGCCCAGCTGACCCACATTCGAGCGACTTGAAGCAGTTAATTTAAGTGTTTCCTGGCCGGCTCCAGCCTCGGCACCATCGGAATCAGCCAAGTTATAGTTTACACTGTTTACACTGGCCAGCAGCAGCAGCAGCACTTTGCTGCCAAAACAAAACACACTCTTAGCGCGTGTTTGGGGGGTTTTTTCAAGGGAAGGAAACTTGCAGCAAGGACAAGCTATTAACAGAGCAAAGTCTGCCACGAAATTCGAGTGGCTTCAATTCGTTGCCTGGCCGGCCGGAGCTGCCAGCTTGTTCCGCCAGGTGGCGCTGACGCGACGATAACAAAGTCCTAATTCAAGTTACGTGCGAATGCATGCGAAAAAGAAATGCTCCTAGGGGCAGAGCTAAACACGAAAAACACAGGGCAAAACGATAGCAACTTTGCGTAGAGAGTGCACTGGAAAAAATTGGGATATTCCCTTTGAAAATTATATAATTGTGACCCTTATTGTGAGAGGTTTTAGAGTCAAAAAGCTTCCCATTACATTACATTAGTTTTTTTAGAGAATTAATTATTTTAAATAGAAAAATATTTATATTTATTAATAATACATTATTCAGATATTTCTAGAATTTATTTTTGTTTATTTTTCTCCCCCTGCATACTCTTCGAAAAAAAAAGGAAACACAGCTTCTCTTCAAAGAAACAATTCTCTACTCTCTGTCGTTTTTCTCTGATTTACAAACCCTCTCCACAAAAAAATCTCTTAGCTGCAGCTGCGCCCAGAAAAACGCTTACTGGAAAATTTACAGAGGGAGGCGTGGCCGTTGAGGTGGCACGTGTAAAGCTTATTTTTCCACACCACCTCGTGGGCCATTGTCTTGGAAAATTAACTGCAACGCAGCTGCAAAGACATGGCTCCGCAAACATATGAGACAAACTCGCACAAAGAAGGATCCTGGGAGCCGGGGATGAAATCAGGTGAACATGGGTGTGGTTCCAAGGAGGGGGGGGGGACTCTATGCAAATCCCGTCTGCACGTGGCCTTTTGTGGGTGCCTGCATATTTATTGATATGACGCTGATATGACAATGCGGATAGCAGGCGTTGGCCAGAAGCTGAGCTTCCGGGGAAGGCGGCCGACGAGGAGGAGGACTACGTCGCCACGTCAAGTGGCAGCTGCCTCGCCTCAGGCAAACGTCTTCAATAGCTTCCCTGCCCTCAGACCCGACGGCTCCTCCAAACTCAGACGCTCCCCTGAGTGGAGCTTAAGTAATTTTTGCTGGCTGTGTGACGTGCAAGTGCACAGCAAACACAACCTAAATGCACTGTAAATAATTTGGGGGAGGAATAAAATATAGTTTTTGAGTTACCTAAACTTTAGGAGGGAGTAGGAGATTGTACTTAAATCTTATATAGATTTGTATAGACTTTCATTAATTATTAAAATGCACAAGACACTTTAGGAAACTCTAAAATAATTCTGGAAAATAATTTACTTGTTTCTTGCTAATCATTTAGATAAACTTATATTTAATAGAGAAACTTTACAATATGTAAAGTATAGTGAATTTCGCCCTTAAGTTTTTTTTTGTGGTTTTTTATCACTCTTCTTTCCGTTCAGTGTTTCGAACTTGGTATCTTCCCCATCAGCATCACGCACATGAATATTAATGTAGAATGCACACACGGTTAGCTGCGTTTTTCTATGGGGGCATTAAAATATTGTATAGTGGGAGCAGCGTTCCATATGAGTTAGTTCCTACAATAGACTAGAAAGAACCAGAAGCAGAAGACTTGGTGGCAGAAGAAGAACCGATGAAGAGGAAGTCTGAGGCAGAGAGAAAGATGCCTCTCTCTTCGTTTCTTCGAAGGCAAAAACTTCACCCCGACTCACTCGCACTCTCCTTGTGTCCCACGCTTGTCAGAAGTTTTGCATTGCATTGTTGGCTGCCCTTCAGGTTTTACCCTTCAACCCTTCAAGCCATCAACCCTTCCACAAAACTCTACTATGAGTTCCCCCCTCAAGCTTTTCTTGCGGCATGACGCGTGAAATGCTCCGAGTTTCGGTGAGAAAAATGGTAGATAAAAGTGCATTGTGGCGGAGGAGGAGGATATAAGCGGGGACGGTGTGAAAAGTAAATGCAATTTCCTCAAGACTTCAATAGGCAGGAGTTTATAAGTACTTTGAAACAGAAGGACGCATCTAAGCGTGGGAAAATCGAGGAGATGAAGTAGATTCTACAGTGGTTTAAGTATGATAAATGCTACTACGAAATCCTACTAAGACAAAAGTTGTTTGAAAGAATATAACTCTTGTCTATCTTGATTATAAAATAAAATAAATACAATTTCAGTCAGTGAATGAGCCAAATACCTCAAAAAACATAAACTATTTATGCTATAAATACTTACATAAAATTAACTTTAATAGACAAGCAACTTAAAGCAGACCATCAAAAAACTCATCATGTCTCCAGGACTTTTGTAAACAAATCTCTTTAAGAGTCTCATATTTTGTATAGTAATTAACACCCACTGTTCCTAAGACTCCTCCGCCTTGGCAGATGATATGTCATCTTATTTATGCCTAAGAACTCACAGCCTCCGAACACCATCCACGCCATACCAGTATCTCCAAGGTATTTTTGCCTGGAGGAGGAAGGCAACGGTATTTAATAAACACCGTTCGGTAGCTGCTCTGCTCTCCGTGAAACTTTTAATTAAGCGGAGACGGTGCGATGCTCTTCTTGCTTCTAGCTGCTGGCTGTCTTCCACTTCGCGGAACTTGAGACATTGAAAGGCCATAAAACAGCGACTTGGCGGCTTATCAAAACTGAGCCCTAAAACCCGAAGCCAAAATCCACTCAAAGTCGCTGCAGCTCACGCTGTTGCTGTTGCTACTGCTGCTGCTGCTGCTGCTGCTACTGCTACTGCAGTTGGCCAGTGGGTCACTGGGTTTTCACTTTGCTTTATGGCCACTTTGCCGTTTGCTTATCAGCGCCGGACTTGATTTCCAGAAAGCGCTTTGCTCATTTTTCAATAAGCGGCCACGCAGTTGCGTTGCTGTTGCTGCGAAGTCGCTTTCACTGAGCCCGCAGCAGCCGCACTTGACACTGCGACAATAACAGCAGCAACAGCAACAGCAGCAGAGGCAGCAGCAGCAGCAGCAGCAACAGCAACAACGGCAACAATTGCTGCGGTTGTTTGCTATTGCCGTTGGCTGTTGGTCGTGCTGATTGTCATGGCTAAAAAGCCACCAGCAATGGAAACAACAGCAGCAGCAACAATGATGGCTGTCGCGGATTAGACTTGAACGAATTGGGGAATACCCTGCAAAGGAAGAATATAAAAATATAAAATATATAAAAAGAATAGATAAATATTAATGGCAGCTAGTTTCCTGCCTCTTATTAGTCTTAGAACTATTTGAGAACGTCTCCAACAAGCTGCATTTCTTACGAAATAAAATAATATATATATAAACTATATAATGTTTTTTGGGAAACTTCAAGTCTCCTTCAAGAACTTTTTTCCCCTGTCACCTTTAAGAGAGAGTGAGACTCGCTCATTGCTTTACCTTCACCTGCCACTGTGGCGCCTGCAGCTGTCCAAAAAGGTGTTGTTGTTGCTCAGGTTGCTGTTGCTGTTGCTGCTGCTGCTGATGTTGCTGATGTTACTGCTGTTGGTGGTGCTGCAACTGTTGCTGTAGCTGTGTGTCAAGTGCCAGCAAACTGGACATGTGAACAGCTCGCCGGCGGCTGCTTTGAGGCGCATCTCAAAAACATGTTTACACTCGCACTCTCAAACGAGCGGCGCGGCGCTCCTTTGTCTGCTTTCTTTAGTGGCTGGCTTATTGACCGAACAACAACTGCTGACCGATGCTTGTGTACCACTAAATGTGTAATTTTCCCAGTTGTGAAAAAAAGAAAGTGATTGCACGGAGAAAAATAAGAGGTGGCTGAAGGTTTTACAGAAGTATAGAGGGATTTCGAAACAATAGAGTTCTTTCAAAGGCATTGTAAAGGGACTTTCGAGCTCGGTTCACTCGTGGGCGCCATGTTACCTTGTCCATGAAGACGTAATACCACGAGAAATATGATCATATCATTAATATTTATGATACCGAGAGATTTTGGAACAGTAGAGTTATTTTAAGGGTTTCGTAAAAGGATTTTTCACCTAGTTCACCCGTGGGCGCCATGAAAAATTAAAGCAAGGAGGTGTTATTTTAGAATTTGATTGGAAAAATAAGATAAGCTTTATTTTGTATAAGAAGAACCTAATATATATGAAAGATAAGAAGGAAGGAAGGCAATGGTCCCAAAATATTGTTATTAATGGTATTAACCATATTTCAAGGGGAATATATCCATATAATCTTAAAATACCTTAATTTTAGTACAAATTCTAAATAAGTACCCTTTAATTCTCCCCTTCCAGATCTAACAGAATGAAGTTCGTGATTTTGCTGTGCGTGCTGAGCGCGTTGCTGCTGCAAATCGAGGCGTCGCCCCTGCAGCGTCTTTCGAGGAGCGAGCGTGCGGTGTCCCGTCAGCAGACGGTGAACAATGAGGTGGCTCCAGCGGTGGCACCCGCCGACGATGATGAGGACGATGACGACGATGAGGACGATGATGATGAGCCCGATCTGGGAGATCTGATCGACGATGATGATGGTAGGTTTAGCGATGCGATCGCTTTTGTAGATCACTGAATGCACCAGGCAGCACCCACCACCAGCACCACTGTAAACTGTTTGAACTGTATGATCCACCGAACTGTATGAACCACTGAACCACTGAGCAAAATGCAAAATGCGCACCCAGCCAAAAATGATATTTATCCTGCTTTTATTAACCGACGTTTTTTGTGACTCTCCCCGTGTGGTCTCCCTTCTCCTTGGGTAACAAAGTTCTTTTGATTTCGGGACTTTCAGATGATGACGAGGAGGAGGACGATGATGATGAGGAGGAGGATGACACGCCCCAGGGACAGGCTGCCCCGGCGGCCACTGCCAGCGATGATGATGAGGAGGACGATGATGACGATGACTATCTGGACAGGCTGTTCGATGACATCCTGGGAGGTGAGTACAGATCACAAAGAGTGGGATCTTACATCTAATATCTCTTTCATATGCATCCAGATGACGATGATGAGGATGATGATGATGAGGTTGCTCCCGCCGCCAGTGCCCAGCAGAGCTCGGTGGCCGCTGCTCCTGCCCAGACCCTGGATGAAGTGGCTCCCGCCGCCGCCGCCTCCTCGGTGAGCTCTGGCATCTCCGATGGCGTTGATCTGCCCGCCGAGTCTGGCAATGCCGCCGAGCCCCTGGCCGCCGGAAATGCCGCCGATGAGTCCGTTTCCGCTGCCGTGGCTCCCGTCCAGGCTGCCGCTGCCATCAGCAACAACAACGAAGGTGAACAAAATGTTTTTTACGATGAAGACGCACTTGTAGATGGTGTTAGTGGTGGCACAACTAGTTTAAGTAGCACCCTTGCAATTGACGAACAACAGAAACAAACGAACAAGCTGCTGCAGCAGCAGCCGCTGCAACAACTGCAACATGCAACATCAACTCAGCATGCGACAGCAACAGTCACCAAGAACACTCTAACCAACAACAACAACATCATTAACAACAACAATAATAATAATCTGGTGGCCAGTGCGGCGACCTTGGGGCCACTTGCAACACCAGGTGTTGCAGGCGTTGCTCCGGGGATCGTGGCAGCTGGCGCCGCCGACTCTGACAACAACGACGACGAGGACGACGAGTATGATGATGACGAGGACGAGGACGATGATGATGATGATGATATTGATGATGGAGTCGATGAAATTGGTGATATTACAGGTATCGCCGGCGACGATGACGAGGAGGCCGATGATGATGATGACGACGACGACGATGACATCATTGGCGATGACATCATCGAGGCCCGCGAAGCACGTGAGTCCAAATCGAAGTCGGAAACGGCGACGAAAGAAACCAAGGCCAAGAAATCAACAAGTCCCTCCAAGAAGGCCAAAAAAGAGCTGAAGCATTAACCAAAACATTAGATTGCTGAACAACAAAACAACAAAAAACCTGAAAAACACAACCAGAAAACAACAACAACAACAACAACTAAAGACAGGGACACCCACAACAGCAACAAAGAATGACGAATGAGAAGCCCCGAAAAAAAAAATCAAAACCAGAAAGGAAAGCGAATTTTCTAGACATTTTTCACTCGTAAATGGGGCAGGACGCGATCCGGACTTTTGCAATCTTTGCCTGCACTGACTATCCTCCCCCATCACCCCTCGCTACCCTATAATTTATTACAAAAAAAAAAAAAAAACAAAAACAAAAAGCAACTGAGTTAAGTAAATACGTTTATGCATCCCCTGGACCCCTAGGGGATGATATTTATCGAGAGTTTGGTGCTAGTCAAACTATCTGCAAAACAACAACTGCACAATTTTCCCCCAAAAAAACACCCGAATTTCCCACTCCCCAACGCACAATTGTTGAGTTATTTACGCACGGACTGTTTCACACGACAACAAAAAATAAGAAAAACAGCAACTATAAAGCACCAGAGCAACATGCAACCTGCAACAGAGATTGCAGTTGCAACAGCAACATGTTTAATGCCCAGGCACAATTTTGTTGAATTTCCCGAACAAAAAAAAAGAAACAAAAGAAAACACAAAGCAGAAGATGATGAAGAAGAAGGCGCAGAAGAAGAGGATGAGGAGGAGAATACTGAGAAGAAGCTGAGAGCAAGAGAAGAATTGCTAGAAGAAAGCTAACGACCTGAAAGAAAGGCTTCCCTTGCTCTCACTCCCTCTCACAACACATCCACATACATATCTGTCTCTCTCCCACTCACACACACACCCACACACATTTAGCTAAATTGATGTAACACCAACAACAACAAGAAAAGCAAATTAAGAATTGTTCACTTAGTGTAATTTATTTATTTCCTAGTTGTAATCTCCCAAATTTATTTATTTGTGTAATTAAAACGATCAGATTCGGAATAATGTATCCCTCTATCTCTCTCTATGTATCTATGTCTGTCTCTCTCATGCACTCACACACACGCAGCACACACACACACACACGCATTTAAGCACTATCGCTCTCTTGCTTTCACACATTTGGCTTACAATTGAAAAGAAAAAGTGTAAATGTAAAATGTTTGGCTCTATCTTTCTGTCTTTTTTCGGCTCGCATAATTTTCCAAACGTAAATAACGCAAATTTTGTAAAAAAAAAATATTAAACTCACAAAGAATTGTAGCTAAAAGTTGAACGCTTGAAAGGCAGCGCAAAATTTCACAAAAAAGAAGAAACAAAACAATGAATCAAAATCTAGAGAATTGTTAAACTTTTGCGTTTTAGGTCATTTAATTTGTAATTTATTATTTATTTATTTATTTATTTATTTATTATTTATTGTACAAAAGAAAACAAAAAACAAACAAGCAAGATGACGAAGAACAAACCACAAAACCAACACGAAAAATTTGCTTAAATAAATTTGCGAAATGAAATAAGCTGTGCGATTTTTTAATGGGAAAAAGTATTGTCTCTCACTATCCGTAGCATACTTTCAAGCGTCACCTTAGGCCAGGTATTGGGTCTCTCTCCTGTCTCTTTCCCTAGTCTATGTGTCTGTCTCTATCTCTACACTCTCTCACACAACCATCATTAGCAGCTTCTGCCATTACTGTAATGCCTGTACAATCTCACGGTACATCATCAATCCGAAGCCGTAACATTCGCTCTAATTAGTTGCCAGATCCGCCTCTTATCCGTAGTGTAATTGTGCATTTTCCCCACACGATTATCTATTTTAGAATATGCCGCTTTAAATGTACCATTTTTTAGTTCAATTAACGGCTAAGGGAAAAGGGCAAATGCTAAAACTGAACCCTATACCCACTTGGGCGTGGGCGAGTACTTAAGGGGGCGTGGGGGTTCGGGCATGCAAAAAGTACATTAGTACCTCATCACGTCCCACGGCGGTCGAGTGTGAGATTATATCCGCTTGCGGAGACAGTGACCCGCAGAGGGCAGGCAGGGGGGGCGATGGGTCACCGCGATAAGCAGGAGACAAGGATTAGGTCCTGGGGGCCGGGGGAAAACCTGCTGGCGAATCGCTGCACATAATGTCACACTGTGACACCCTCGGAAATGAATTATTTCTGGGGTTAAGTGACCGCAAACTAAGGGTTTTCGGGGAAAGTTCATTCTAATTAGAGGTCTAGTAAACAATTAAAATTAAATTTAAACTTTGGACGAAACGGGGGACTTAAAAATTATATTGAATCTTTTTAGGTTGTATTTACTGACACCTAAATACAGAGGCTTAATTATAGAGACTGGCTTCTATTAATATTTTAAGAGGTAGACACTCGCTGTCATCAGTTTCAATTTTGTGGCATGGTGGTTAACACAGGTTTACTATTCTGGGCAATATAATCTATTTATAATTAAACCAATAAAAAACAAGTGCTGCCAGACATAAAAGGTCAAGCCTACTAG
>JAEIIH010012705.1:0-10109 GCA_018904745.1 Drosophila orosa
GTTAATTTCATTATTTCTTAATGGGAACTTTTCCTTTTTTGAATACAGGAGTTACTGCTTTAGAAGGGGGATAATATAGCACCGATTCATTGCACCATCTTCCACCTTTAATCAGATATTCCCACCATTATTTCTCGCCCCCTCCCGCTCTCTCTCTTGATCCCTATATATCGATAAAAGATATATGAAATATGATACTTGTGTTATCCTCTCTCATCCTATGTTTAAGACCTTACACGGACGGGGATCACACCTTCCTATACCCTATACCCTACCCCACCCCACCCTATATCTAGTTAATTTTAATATATATCAATTTTTTTTTGATAACCAAACCGCTTGTATTATGTAGTTACGTTTAAGGGTTTTGCTGCTGTAAACGCACCTAATGTATATATAATGTATAATGATCATAATTGCAGGCTTATAGCATCGGTCTGTTGCGATCCGACTATATGGCACACGTGTACGAGGGCTGTGCGATAAAGCAGGTCGAGATCAACACGGTGGCCTCCAGTTTCGCTGGCATTGCCACCCAATTGGTGCCGCAGCAGAAGTATTAAGCGCTCTTCTCTCTCTTTCTCTCACTATCTCACTATCTCTCTCTATGAAAAGCACGAATGCACAAACACAAAACACTCACCACACACATACACCTCAGAACACCTAAGAAAATCCCTTCCCCTCACCTAAGCACGCTCTAAATCAGTGATTTTATTGATCACTGATCACTGACCGCACCTGCAGATCATGTTAACTCCTTTCTATTCGTTGTTTGTCTTTGATTTGCATGCGGTTTATAATTGGTTGTAAACCAGCGAAGGGCACGCCCTGGCTCAATTTGCTTAGGCTGTCTGTTAAACCGTTATCTTTTGACGGAGACAGCTGCTGCTCAAACCTTTAGATTTCGTGCCCTCCGCTGTTCTAAACTAAACTCTCTCTAGATCGCTCTGTCTCTGTCTCTTTCCGCATTGCTGTAGCTTTAACATTTTCCCGTAACTCCCCCCGTAACTCTACTACCATTCCCTTGGTTTTTGGCCTCCGTAATTAACCCCACCATTCGAAACATTTGTTGTTGTTTGTTGCTGTTGTTTTGTTGTTGTTTGTTTGGGTCAGAAGGCGATAATGGAATTTTGTTAACCTGTCCCTTTCTGTTCCGGCTGCTCCCCCTGCAGATTTGTACTTAGCGAGCTGGGACATGCGGATAAGCTGCACAATGTAAGTATCTAAGCCAATTTCCAATTATTTGATTGATTTAAATATTTCACTTAATTTCCCAACAGATGCCCAGCAACAATGCCCTGGCTGGACTCTGTGATGGAATGGTCAAGGCCTGGGACATTTATGCCAAGCCCAAGGCAGTCATTCTGTTCATCATCGAGGATGTGTCGTACAACATTTGCGATCAGCGCTTCCACGAGTTCTACATCCGCGAAACCTATCCGCACATCAAGGTGCTGCGTCGCACCCTCACCGATGTCCACAAGGAGGGCAAGCTGGGCCAGTCCAAGGAGTTGCTACTGTAGGTATTAAGTATTTACTTTATCTTATAACCCCTTTGTACTTGCTTTTACAGTGGCAATCTGGAGGTGGCTGTCATCTATTTCCGTGCTGGCTACGAGCCCGGACACTATCACTCGCAGGCTGAGTGGGATGCCCGCTATCTGATGGAGACATCGCTGGCCATCAAGTGTCCATCGATTCATTACCATTTGGCCGGCACCAAGAAGGTGCAACAGGCTCTGGCCCAGCCGGCCGTATTGGAGCGTTTTATCAACGATCCGGATGAGATCAAGGCCGTGGGCAAGATCTTTACGGGTCTCTATTCCCTGGATGACAATGAGGCGGGCAATGCCAGCTATGAGATGGCCTTGCGTACCCCCGAAAAGTTTGTGCTGAAGCCACAGCGCGAGGGTGGCGGCAATAATGTCTACGGCGTGGATATTCCAGATGCCCTCAAGGTGAGTTAAGCTTAGAGATTTATGTATATTTGGCAGTGGTTTTCTTGTATTTATTTTATTTAAAACGCTTCTTGGCATTAATTGACTAATAAGCATTGTAATCCTTAGGAATTTTGAGTTATCTCTTTTTAAACTTGTATACTTTTATAGTTTGTGTTAAAGCTTTTAAATTTCATTCGTTCATTAAATTGTTAACTCTTTCTAGGATACGCTTAGTATTAATACAATTAATATCTCATATTAATAAAGAAAATTTAATTATTGTTAAGGAATTACTTGTGGGAATGTAATACTTATATTTTTGATCTTCTTTACAGCGCATGTCGCGCGTGGAACGCTCTGCCTGGATTCTGATGGACCTCATCCACCCGCCGCTTACCAAGGGCTATATGGTGCGACCTGGCGGCGATATGCCTCCCCAGATCGTTGACATGGTCTCCGAGCTGGGCATCTTTGGTGTGGTGATCGGTGATGCCGAGCACATTGTCCACAACTACCAAGCAGGACACATGCTGCGCACAAAGCTCTCGACGGCCAACGAGGGTGGTGTGGCCGCCGGCCTGGGCGCACTGGACAGTCCCTATTTGATTGATAGCGATGATGAGCAAAACTAGAGAGATCCCTCCGGGATCGCACGGCATTCCACCCTGTTGCCTCAATATTATTATTATATATATTATGTATAAAGGATTATTTTTGTAATTGTTTTTCCCCCGCTCCACGCGCCCCAAAAAGTGCAATAATAAACACAACGTAAAGGTAGCTGGATTCTTGGGTTAAAGCTCAGCTTGTCTACAGTTAATACAAACGGTTTGGAACCTGAAAAAACCAAACATCTATCACCGGGCGACTAAACTATGGGTGGGCGGGTCCTTGCTGATCCTCCAAGGAGTTGTCGACTATCTCACCACCTTGCGGTAGGTGGCATCCATTACGCGATCCACCAGGTTGTCGATGGGATGGATAATCAGGGGAATACTGGCCAGACCCACCAGTGTGGGCACAGTCTTGAGCACGGCCACGGGGGCCCGGCTGAGCAGGGAGCGTGTGGCCCAGGTGATGCTGTGGAGGGGGGAGAAGTCAGCGATAAAATGTAATTATGCCTTAGCATTACAAAATACATAAACAACTAAGAGATAAAACCATAAAATGAATATTTCTACACATTACAAGTTATGGATTAACTTTTCCAAGGGTTTTTTTCTACCCACCGATTGATGACCAGTCCGGGTATGGCCACAGAGGCCATCATCTGCCAGGCAAAGACATCCGCGCCCTTGATCAACACCTCTTTGGTGGATGCGCCCGACATTTGGAGGCGCAGCGCCTTGTCGAAAGTGTCCGTGCAGACGTAACCAATGGCCATGCCGTAGGAGGCTGCCACCAAAGATTTGGGTACCAGCGGGCGAAAGGATTCGCCAATTTCGTTGCTATAACCTGTGGACACATCACCCTCATCAGTCATCAGTGAATCCCTCCCGGAAGCGGGCACAGCGCTTCTGTTTCTCTCACCCATGTAGCGGATGAAGGTGTCCCGGTAGATGTCCACTTCCTTGGTTTCGTGTAAGGTCGCCTTGCTGTCGCCGCGCCTAATAAATTGCTTGTCGTCCGGCATCGCGTTCCTAAGTATTATTTGTGGATATTTGTTATTAATTAATAGCTGTGTATTATTATTTGTGTTATGTGTTGTTTTGTGCTGAGCTTTTCGATTTTGTTGTCGGCGCTGGCTGCGCGTCGTCAGCTGTTGACGAGACTTTAAAAAAGCTCATTTTAACGGGAAAACTGAACTGGCGGGAAAAAAGCTAGATAATAATAAACAATAAATATTTATTTTTTACATTTTTGAGCTAGCAAATAAATAACTTGTATACAAATAATAGATATTGAAATAAATGAAAATTAAAAATAAATAAATTGATTACACTTCTACAGTTGCCTTTAGTAAAATGCACACTAGTATATATTTATTTTATTTATTTAATTGTAATCACTGCGTTTAGAGCAACCCAGCTGGCGCCATGCCTGGCTTTTCGGCCTAAAACATCTACGGTCACACTTGCAAATAAAAAAAAATAACAAGACGTCGTCATTCGCGTTGGAATTCCACCAAAATAGTTAAGTTTTCGTTTTGTTTAACACCTGTCGAACCTGCCAGCCAGTTAGCCAGCAACATATAGCCTGGATTTCGGAGCAAGTCAGCCAGCATAAATGTGAGTAATCCGATCAAGAAGCGCATCGCAGCAGCGTCACCGCCGCCCCTGCCTTGCAATTTGTTTTTGTCAATGCCGCCGCCGCTGGACAGAGCAAGAGCAGCGAGTATTAGTCATGCACAGAAATTCGATTTTGCTGCGCAAACTGCGTCACCGCAGGACCCAGCCGCTGGGATGTTGGAGGATTCTTTCAGAGGATTGGGTAACCATTATCTGATGAGATTCATGCCCGCTGGCGGGGGCGGGAGTGCCTTGAAGGCGGAGGCTGGAGCCGAGATTTTTACTCTCTTTTTTTGGGGGGATTAATTAGATGAAGATTTGAGGGGAGGCGTTTTTGCTCTGTGAAAATATATAAGAAATATATTTTTGTGTGTTTAGGTAGCTATAAAGTTGTGTTGGGGTTAAGATAAATATGATATTGGTAGACTAATAAGGAATTTGTAGGTAGCATGCTTTCGTTTATGTTAATATTTATACTTAAGTATGCTTAGAGTTGGCCTTAACATTAAGAAACGGCATTAATAGGCAATTTGAGTCTGTAAAGCTCAATAATAAAGACTTATTTCTATAGTCAACTCCCTAAGATTCGTTGTAAATCTTAAAATATTACTTCAAGACCGTTGGAATTCACTAAAATCATAACATTTCCGTCTCTGAAGATCACAAACGATGTATAGATCTCCAAGTAACACCTTAAAGTTCTTGTAAAATGTTCAAAACTCTTGAAAAGATAGTTAGGATTCCAGAAAGTATACTAATTCTGAAATACTGATATAAAAATAGGTCTACATACTTTTATGAAAGATAAGGAGGATAGGATATGTAAAGATAGTTAGGATCCCAGAAAGTATGTTACTTCTAGGAATACTAATATAAACATAGGTCTAAATCGAAGAGAAAGATAAGGTTTACCTGGTAAATGCAGAAGTTGTACGCACAACTGATAAACAATGAGTATTAAGGCCCAAACAAACATAAATTCACTGGGAAACCCCCCCAAACCTGAGGTGACGTCACTCAGCTGGAGTTTACTTGAAGTTTCTCAACATGAACTGACCAAACATCAAGTTGCCTAACCTTATGTCTTACCTGCTTCATTCCTCCAGCAAAATGGCAGCCGGAACCACTCTACAGAAGGCCATTGATCTGGTGACCAAGGCCACCGAGGAGGATCGCAACAAGAACTATGCCGAGGCACTGCGTCTGTACGAGCACGGCGTGGAGTACTTCTTGCACACCATCAAATGTGAGTAATCTCTACGATTCGAAGCAAGAAAACCTTTTAAAAAAATAAAACCCCAATCAGATGAGGCTCAGGGCGAGAAGGCCAAGGACTCGATACGCGCCAAGTGCCTGCAGTATTTGGATCGGGCCGAGAAGCTCAAGGAGTACTTGAAGAAGGGCAAGAAGAAACCCATCAAGGAGGGCGGCGAGTCCAGTGCCAAGGACGACAAGGATAAGAAGAGCGACAGCGACGATGAGGATGGCGATGATCCCGAGAAGAAGAAGTTGCAGAGCAAACTGGAGGGAGCCATTGTCATAGAGAAGCCGGAGGTCAAGTGGTCCGATGTCGCCGGCTTGGATGCCGCCAAGGAGGCACTGAAAGAGGCCGTCATTCTGCCAATCAAATTCCCGCAGCTCTTCACCGGCAAGCGTATACCGTGGAAGGGTATCCTGCTGTTCGGACCGCCCGGTACCGGTAAATCGTATCTGGCCAAGGCCGTGGCCACCGAGGCCAATCGTTCCACATTCTTCTCGGTATCCAGCTCGGATCTAATGTCCAAGTGGCTGGGCGAGTCCGAGAAGCTGGTCAAGAATCTCTTCGAGCTGGCACGCCAGCACAAGCCGTCGATCATCTTTATCGATGAAATCGATTCGATGTGCTCGGCGAGATCGGACAACGAGAACGACAGTGTGCGGCGCATCAAGACCGAGTTTCTGGTGCAGATGCAGGGCGTGGGCAACGATACCGATGGCATTCTCGTGCTGGGCGCCACCAATATACCCTGGGTGCTGGACTCGGCCATCAGGCGGCGTTTCGAGAAGCGCATCTACATTCCCCTGCCGGAGGCACATGCCCGCCTCGTCATGTTCAAGATCCATTTGGGCAATACCACGCACGTGCTGACCGAACAGGATCTCAAGGAGCTGGCCGGCAAGACCGATGGGTAGGAATTAATCTAGTTTAATGCCAGCTTCTCCTGAGGGACATGGCTTTGCCTTTCTTTGATTCAAACTAATCCCTGCTTTTGCCTGCCTGCAGTTACTCTGGCGCGGATATATCGATTGTGGTGCGCGATGCCCTGATGGAGCCAGTGCGCAAAGTGCAAACGGCCACGCATTTCAAGAAGGTAACTGGCCCCAGCCCCACCAACAAGGATGAGATTGTCAACGACCTGCTGGTGCCCTGCTCGCCCGGCGACGATGGCGCCGTTGAAATGAACTGGATGGATGTGCCCAGCGATAAGCTCTTTGAACCGCCCGTCACCATGGTAGTTTCTCTATTTAAATATATTTATTTCCCCTTTAAATATTAATTCGTTAATGTTTCCTTGCAGCGCGACATGTTAAAGTCCTTGTCACGCACGAAACCCACGGTGAACGATGATGATTTGAAGAAGCTGCGCAAATTCACAGAGGACTTTGGCCAGGAGGGCTAGACTTAGTGGAGGATCCACAGCCTAAGAGAGAGAGAGAGAGAGATCACGATCACCGCCGCCAGAAGAAGGGGCATCAGCACCACCAGCTCTAATTGTAATTGTTGCCTATTGCATAAATTCAACTTCTGGCTCTCCTTAAAATATTTCCCGTTTTACTCTTTTTTTTTTTGTTCTAATTTGTAATTTGTAATTTGTAATCTTTATTTTATAAATACGATATGTATGCGCGTGCGAATCATGGTTGAAATTGTAACTCCACAGAGAGACGGGGGAGATGCGAGGCGAGAAACAGTAGGGAAAGGGATTGTTGTAATCACAAAGTCAAGGTATTTTTGTACTCTTAAATGTTAAGCGAGAAGAGAAGAGAATAGAAGAGGAGCACTCAGTCCGCATTGACTTGCCACTGGATCGCAACAGCAGCAGGGAGCAGGAGCAGGAGCAGGAGCAGGAGCAGAGGCAGTAGCAGTAGCAGGAGCAGTACCAGTAGCAGGAAGGTAAAGTTAGTGCAGCGCCCAGCAAAAAAACCTATTTAAAATTGTAACGTACCAGAAATAAAAACGAAAATTGTATACATACTACCAACTTTTGGCGAGACGACAGCCCAAGAATGCCAATTGGCCAGTGCTTGGCGGGGGGAATACCCTGCGGCCCAGCTGACCCAGTTTTAATAGGAGCCGCACCAGGTGGGTGGGAAGCGGAGCACCAGAGAGAAATAGCAAGAGAGAGAGCCTCCGGCGGGAGCCTGAAGAATGCCATGCCCCACATGCCAGATGATAAGATCTTTATGTGCCGCCAACACTCTCGTTTCTGGACCGCACAGTGGGCTAAGTTTTACAACTGGCAAACTAAAGAAAATAAAATAAAATAAAAGGGTTAACTTGTGTAATTTCCAAATTTGTTATTTATTTTACAGTGGCATAAAATATGTAATAATTAAGATGTATTATATTCAATAACAAAAAATAGTTCAAGTGGATTTACATTAAAAATTTGATTTGATTTCCCTTTAAAATTAATTTGATTTCAAATATAAATGATAACAAATCATAAATCATATAGTTTTATGATTATAATTTGTTTGTTTCCGTTCAACTCAGCTCCACTGTGCAGTCGTGGGCGATCGGCTTCGACTTGGGCTTCGGCTTCTGCTTGGACTTCGGCTTCGGCTTCTGCTCTGAGTTCGGTTCGCTGGAGCCGGGCTTTGGGTCTGAAGCTTTCTTCAGTTGCTCTTCAGCCGCCACGGCTCGATGTTATCAATTCTGGGATCGGTCCGCGCTATTTTCAGACTCCTTTTTCGCAGTTACGTTACGTGAGTGCAGCAGCAGCAGTCGTGAGCCATCGTCTGCATTGCACAAAATAAAGATAAAAAAACAACAAAAATTAAAATTAAAAGATACAAATACACAGCAACAACATTTCTCGGTTTCGCCTTGCTTTGCGCAACAGTTTCATTTGTTTTATTTTTTGTTTTTGGTGAGTGAAAAACACGAAAAAAGTGCGTATTTGTTGTGATTTGTTTTTATGTTTTCGTGTGCCATTGGTTTTTCCTTAGTTTTTGTTTTTGTTTTTGTTTTCGAGGTGCATTAATTACCTGGCCTTTTGGGCCTGGCCCTGTGAGTAAGTGTCTCTTGTGGACAGCTTCTTGTCACGCCTTTTTATGTTGACAAACTTTTTGTCGAGGGTTTTAATAGCTCATAACTTTCATTTATTATTATGAGAATATATTTTTGGGTGGAAATACAAGCAAGTTGACATTGTTTTTAATGGAATATTTTGATGTTTTCATGATTTTAAATATACTATAAGTGTAGTTGGGTGGAAATATAAAATAAGTAAATTATGTAGTGTAGTTGGGTATAAAATATATAAATTATGTAGTGTAGCTGGGTTGAAATATGTATAAAATCCATTAAAAATGATTAGGCTTCAAAGTTGTGAACATTTACAGGTGTAAAGCTGAGGATTTTGTCTTTAATTGCAAATTATAAAGATCTTGGCTTAGAGGTTCAAGTTGTATGTAGTTATCTTACGAAAACGGGATTGGTTTTAGCTGTGGAATATATAACATAAGAATAAATTTGAACTAGAAACGAGTTAACTAATGAAAGTGTTTCAACGTAAAAAGTCGTTAATTTGCAGTGAAATTCTTTTAAAAATATATATTTGTGAAGTTTTTTGCTGTCTTATATTAAAATTAAAGGTTTTTTAACGTGAAAAATCTTTGATTTGTAGTTAAATTCTATAAAAAAATATATTCAACACTGTTTTGTGATGTTTTATAAAGTTTCATATTAAAATTAAAGGTTATTTGTAAATAGGTACAAAATAAACTTGAAATAATTATATTTGATGTTATTAATTAATTTCCATGTGATGTGTGATGTTAGGAGTTTCTTTAGTAATTAATAACATCAAATATAATTATTATTACTGATTTCTGTTGTCTAAAAAAACCATAGAAAAGTGATTTAAATATAGTTTTTTTCCGGTGTGATGCGGCTGCTGTCGCCGTGGTGAAGCGCAACTTTCACGCGCTTCGAGTGAAAACCGTGAGCCGGGTCCGAAATAAGCAGAAATGAAGAAGAAGCGGCAACACACAGCAGCCACAACACACACACAGCAGCAGCAGCTGGAGGTGACTCTACTTACCTCTAGTCTGTTTTTTCCCCCACATTCGCATTGTTTTTTCCTTTATTTTTTTACAACTTATTATGATTTTTTTGTGCTGTTTCGGCTACTGTTTAGTTTTTGTTTTCTGTGTCAGCGTTAGTGCTTTGCGAAACTATTTCAAAAATGCATATTTCTTGCGGCTCGAAAATGTGTCCAACTGACTGAGTTATGAGCGCTAATTAAGGCTGCAATTCCTGCACGCTTTTTCTTTGAGTGTGTCGAGTGTGTGCTGGGGGACTGCATCCAGTTTCTTAGCATTTTCGGTGCGTGTATTATGCATGTTTCGATTAAACTCGTTTGCCGAGGCATTAACACCTGTCTACCCTTCGCCTCCCCCCACCAAGAGCAGATCAGAAAAACTAAAAATCATGCTGACATTGACACGAATTGTCGGGGCAACACAGCACACACAACACCACACAACAACACACACGGCAAACACAGCAAACAAAAGTCAAATCATACAGTTTAGAGTTTAAGTCCAACTCTGAAAATTTATGACTAAGACTCCACAATTAAAGTGCATAAAATTCCACCAATGCCAGGCGCCAAATAACAATGAAAATATATTTTAATGTTGCTAACAAATTTGGTGTTTTTTTACCACA
>JAEIIH010012715.1:0-18144 GCA_018904745.1 Drosophila orosa
TTACATTATTTTACTTCATGTTTATTATTTTATTTAATTCGTTTAGATATTAATTTAACCAAATTTTAAATAATTTTACTTAATGTTTAATATTTTAATTAATGCATTTAGACTTTAATTTAACTGAAATATTCATATTCTAGAGGAAATTAAAATGCAGGGATGGATGGATTGCCAAATTTATTAACCTCTTTAATTTTAAATTATTTTATTTCATTTTTATTATTATTAATTAATGAATTTAGTCTTTAATTTAACAAAAATATTTTATTTATTTAGTTTTATACAAATCAAAGTAGAAAATAAATGTTCATAATATATACTTATATATCTAGAGAAAATTAAAATGTAGGGATGGATGGATAGATTGCAAAAATGTTTTACCTCTTTAAAATTTAATTATTTTATTTTATGTTTAATATTTTAATTAATACATTTAGATATTAATTTAAATATTTTATTTTTTTATTTTATTACAAATCAAAGTATACATATTTTTACAATTTTTTGGCGGGTATCGAACGACCTCTTCGATAGTTGCAACAATTGGTGGCAGCGCCGATTTGGAGTTGCCGGACCGTTAGTCAAGCCCTTGTTGCCAGTATTAGTATTGAAATTTAACACAAATCCTACTATGATTTGCGCGCTATTTTTAAATTGCAGACGTTCTGCGTGGTGTCCAAGCGATTCCGCAAGAACTACATTCACCGCTTCACGGGCACCAAGAGCCTGTTCCTCTTCCACCCATGGAGCCCGGCGCGGCGCGTCTGCGTGTACATCGCCACCAATCAGTTCTTCGACTACTGCGTCATGGCCACCATTCTGTTCAACTGCATCTTTCTGGCCATGACTGAGACCGTGGAGGAGGCGGAGTGAGTACAGATGGCTGCCTGCCCAATAGTCCCCAAAAAATAAACCCAACCCCTTCGCAGGTACATCTTCCTGGCCATTTACTCCATCGAGATGGTCATCAAGATCATTGCCAAGGGCTTTCTGCTCAACAAGTACACGTATCTGCGGAACCCGTGGAATTGGCTGGACTTCGTGGTCATCACCAGCGGCTACGCCACCATAGGCATGGAGGTGGGCAACCTGGCGGGGCTGCGTACCTTTCGCGTGCTGCGCGCCCTCAAGACGGTGTCCATTATGCCCGGATTGAAGACGATCATCAACGCGCTGCTGCACTCCTTCCGCCAGCTGGCGGAGGTCATGACGCTGACCATCTTCTGCCTGATGGTCTTCGCGCTCTTCGCCCTCCAGGTGTACATGGGCGAGCTGCGCAACAAGTGTGTGCGCCAGGTGCCCCCCGACTGGACGAACGTCTCCCATGCGGACTGGCAGATGTAGGTGAATGTGATTAAGCTGAGGCTGCAACTAATCTGGGTTTATCTACCTGTAGTTGGGTCAACGACACGGACAACTGGCTGTACGACGAGGATGAGCTGCCTGTGCTGTGCGGCAACTTGACCGGCGCCCGCCACTGCCCTTTCGAGTATGTGTGCCTCTGCGTGGGCGAGAACCCGAACCACGGCTACACCAACTTTGACAACTTCATGTGGTCCATGCTGACCACGTTTCAGCTGATTACGCTGGACTACTGGGAGAATGTGTACAACATGGTGAGTGCTCGTCTTTTTCGCTCTGTTCCACTGCTCATCCCTTGATTCCTCGCAGGTACTGGCCACCTGTGGTCCCATGAGCGTCTCCTTCTTCACGGTGGTCGTGTTCTTTGGCTCGTTCTACCTTATCAACCTGATGCTGGCCGTCGTGGCGCTGAGTTACGAGGAGGAGGCGGAGATAACGAACGAGGAGCGCAAGAAGGACCTGCTGGATCACCGGGACGACTCCACGTTCAGCTTCGATCCCTCGGTGCTGAATGTGAAGAAGCTAAACAAGAACAACAAGAAGAAGATTGACTCGCGGAAGGGCGTGCTCCTGGCCTCGTACAGCAAGAAGAAGACGCGGCGAAAAAAGGCAAAGGGCGGGAAGGAGGGCAGCGGCAACGGCAACGGGAACGGCAATGGCAATGGCAGCAACGGCACCGATCCCAAGTCGCCCTCGGCCACGCCTAGTCCCGGGCGGAGTCCACGCCACAGCGCCAGCACACCTGAACGTCCCTCAGCGCTGACTTTGCAGGCCCAGAAGCAGTACCAGCAGATGGAGCAGCAGAGCCAGCTGGCCAAGGCAAGCGGCACCGCTACTGCCACTAGCACCGACACTGCCACTGCCACCGCTTCCACGCTCCCGCCCAAGGGGCGCATCAGCTTCCAGGACAGCGGCGTGGGCGTGAGCGTGAAGAATCCCAACATGCTGTATCCCTCGGACTACAAGGGCCAGCTCATAGCCAGCAGTCGCCAGGCCAGCTCCAATTCCAGCGGTGTCAATCGCGAGTCCTCGCAGGATGACTCCGGCGTGGTGGACGACCACGAGGAGCAGGACACGGTCAACGAGCTGGGCCACGTGTCCACCGTGGAGCTGGCCCTCTCGCCGCGCGAAGTGCGCCTGATCAAGTGCAACGGGAACATAGCCCGCATCAAGAACCACAATGTGTACGCCTTGCACCAGGAGTTCTCCTCGGAGGTGGTCGTTATCGGTGAGTTTGGGGTGGTCTTTCTTTTAGAAGATAGGTTTGATGTTTGTATTTCTCTCAAAGATGATCTGCCCGACCGGAACTGCGATCGTTGCGTCCACTGGTGCACCGACTACGAGAGCTGGCTGCAGTTCCAGAACTGTCTATACAAGGTGGTGCGCGATCCGCTGTTCGAGCTGGCCATCACCCTGTGCATCGTCCTGAACACCGCCTTCCTGGCCATGGAGCATCATGGCATGAGCGAGAGCTTTCGCAACGCCCTGGACGTGGGCAACAAGGTGAAGAATAGAATTCTTAGGTCCCCGACAAGATCTACAGTTCCCCCGTGCTCCTCCAGGTCTTTACATCCATTTTCACCTTCGAGTGCATTGTGAAGCTGATGGCTCTGTCCAAGGACTTCTTCCTGTGCGGCTGGAACATCTTTGATCTGCT
This sequence comes from Drosophila orosa, assembly GCA_018904745.1. Taxonomy (NCBI): domain Eukaryota; kingdom Metazoa; phylum Arthropoda; class Insecta; order Diptera; family Drosophilidae; genus Drosophila; species Drosophila orosa. The sequence continues at coordinate 3,023 of JAEIIH010012715.1, forward strand.
CATTGTGACGGCCAGTCTGCTGGACATCATCTTTGAGTTGGTGGATGGCCTGAGTGTGCTGCGTGGCCTGCGATTGGTAAGAGCGAGTGCCGTGTGGAATACCTTCTTTAATTTACTTTTATATCCTCCAGCTGAGGGTGCTGAAGCTGGCCCAGTCGTGGACCACAATGAAGGTGCTGCTCAGTATTATCATCTCAACGATCGGCGCCCTGGGTAACCTCACGCTGATTCTGGTCATTGTCATCTACATATTCGCCGTCATTGGCATGCAATTGTTCTCCAAAGACTACACGCCCGAGAAGTTTGACCCAGATCCAGTGCCCAGGCAAGCCTAGCGAGAAAGCCTCCTCCTATGCGGGTTTTAAGTTCCCTTTTACCTTTTTTCAGATGGAATTTCAACGACTTTTTCCACTCCTTCATGATGATCTTTCGCATTCTGTGCGGCGAATGGATCGAGCCTCTCTGGGACTGCATGCGTGCCGAGGAGGAGGTATGATTTGCTTCGCAAAACCCCTGCAGTTTAGCTATAATCCCTGAGTAATTGCAGCAAGGAGCCTCCACCTGCTTCGCCATATTCCTACCGACGCTCGTCATGGGAAACTTCATGGTGCTCAACTTGTTCTTGGCCCTGTTGCTCAACAGCTTCAACTCCGAGGAGCTCAAGTCGAAGAAAGAGGCAAGTCCCGATCCCCTCAGTGGCCCTTAACGTTCGTGAATGTGTCTATATGTCTATAAATGTCTATGTCTATGTGTGTGCCAGCCAGTTACTTAAACAACCGAACAACTAAACTCAAAACAAACGCTCGAAACCGGCACGGGAAGCGGAGGATCACCTCTCGCCCCGTGCCCTAAATGATCCCCATAAACTGACTGGTTAAGACGATCGATGGTTAGATCGATCCCCCATGTTTGACTTGAATTTGCCTTGCACTCTTGATGTGGTTTTCGGTACTCGTATTTCCATATATTTGCGTATTTCCATATATTTGTGTGTGTGTCTCCGAGTGTGCGATGGTAACCACCACCCCTGGATCGAATTACCATTTGAATTATACACCATACGATCTGTGGCACTCTCTCTCTCTTTTGTTTACAAAACGAGCAAATTCCTTTATGATTTTCATGTCTTCTACTTCACTCCCACTAAATTCTCTGTCACCATCGCTCCTCTGCATTGTGTTACTAAACTGTTACTATTTAATTAAAGACTAATACAACCCACCGAGCACAGGGATCACGTCTCTTTGCTGGGTTCATCAGTTCGGTTATTTCCGAGCTGTGTTTGCATAGGGTTTGTTTTGACAACACTGAAGAAGTTGAGCATTAGGGATAATATATAGCAGCCTCTTTAAACACTAGTTCTATAGAGCGACTGCGTTGATGATCATAAATTAGTAAAGTATCGTAACTATTATATTTTGCCTTGTATTTAGAATTATAATTTTAGTCTTTTAGGTCGGTTAAGTGTTGTCCGTTGAGCTCACTGAGAGTTATCTATAATTTCTTACTTTACCTTGACATTAAACCCATAAATACCATAATATATTTTATATATTAATACAAGAGGGCTCTTACAATCTCTGTCTCCAGAACAAACCCTAGTAAGTCTCCTTAAGTCTCAATTGTAGGTCTTAATGTGTATAAACAATATCTACATGCACTTAAGCGTACTCAAATTAACCAATTTCTGTTGTCAACTTTGCACAATGCGTTTAAATCTAAACTTAACACACAAAACACACTCCAAACACCGAACTCTCAACACTGAACACTGAAACCCCAAACTGATAAACCGAAAAACTAAAACCTCTTAAATACACACTGAAAACGTTAAACAGATTTTCAAGAAGAAGGTAATTTTTTATAAACTAAACCGTTTTTAAACTTGCTTTAAACTGCTTGCCTCGTTTGCGTTAACCCAAAAAACATATCTAAATCCAGACAAGCTGTATGTGTAAATAATATAGAGATCAGATCATAGTATATACGATCTTTTGTGTTGCCTGCCCTTAGCGTAAACCGTGTTCAGTTCTGTATATGCATTGGATCCCCAATTAATCGTAAAATGTCTATATAACCATATATATCGATGTCTATTCAAAAAGAAACTTGTTGTAGCGAACTCTTCAGTTGAGTAAACACTCACCTTACCTCACCCCCGGGTTTCACTGCGTCCTAATGTAGTTCTATATGTGTACCCCGAATAGGAAGTGGGCGAGGAGTCCAAGCTGGCGCGGAGCATTGAGCGCGTGCGCGACCTCATCCGCAAGAAGCGGCAGGAGCGCAAGGACCGCAAGGAGCGCCAGTTTGCCGAGAAGTTCCAGCAGATCGTGCTGGACGCTCAGCAACAGGCTCACGCCCAGAGTCAGGCGCATTCCCAGCAGGCTGTGGTGGGTCTGGAGCGGGGCGACAAGCCGGGTGTGCTGGCTGAGACCAAGTTCCACAGACTGAGCTATCAGGTGAGTGTTTTCGCAGGCTCTGTTTCTTCAAAATTTAACTCGGGTCGCTTCCAGGAGTCCATGAACCGGCCTGTCTCCGGCTCGGACTTTGGCTTCCAGATACCCCTGCACGACGGCCTGCACACGATCGTCGACGGCCTCGAGTACGACGAGGTCGTTGATCTGCCCGAGCAGATCCAGCTGCAAGCCCATCCACTGCCACCCAACGCCGACTCGCTGCCCCCCACCTACGAGAGCGCCATGATGGCCACCGGCGGCGCCAATGGGAATGGGAACGGCCAGAACCTGACGCCCTTCTTGCAGGCAGAGCGGCGGCTGCACCACCAAATCTCCTCGGGCGTGAGCACGCAGCAGAACGACTCACGCGACGAAGCCACCTACACGGAGTCGATAGAGCTGCGCCTGCTGGGCCAGTACAACTCCACGGACACGGATCCGTATGCCAACGACCAGCGGAGCGGCTGCGGCTCCTTCAATCGCGGCGACTCGCTGCAGGACAACTCGTCGCGACGCTATGGGAGCGAGGACCACGACGAGGCCTACCTCAAGTACCAGAAGTCGCTGCTGACGCGGTCGCCCAGCTACCGCAAGTCGCTGGATCGCCTCTCGCAGTCCAGCGGCCAGTCGCAGCGATCGCTGCTCAAGTCGGAGGAGGCCGAGATGCGGCGGCACTCGAGCGGCCACTCCCTCAACTCCATATCGATCGAGCAGGACGAGTTGCTCTCGCAGCAGGGCAATCTGCGCGAGGAGCTGCTCAACTGCGACCAGAAGGAGCTCTTCCAGTTCCTGCAGGAGGAGGATGGCAAGAACCTCAGCTGCATCTCGCAGGCCATTCGATCGCGGCGCCCCTCCAGCAGCCAGCTGGGGCAGACGGAAAGCGAGCCGCTGGTGGAGCACTCCGAGTTTGACAACATCATCCAGAGCTTCGAGAAGGAGCTGGAGGAAATCAAGCGCTCGACCACCTCGCTAGAGCGCAAGCTGTCCACTCTCTCGGAGCCCTCGCCGGCGGCCGACGAGGCCACCAAGGCCATAATGGATCACATTGCCATAATTACCGGAGCCTCGGAGCGCTCGGCCGCCGACGAGGTGGTGCATCCACTGAATCCCTACGACAGCTACGACCTGTCCACGGTGCCGCGGCGCTCGCAGTCCGTCAGCGCCGCCGCCCAGCGCCAGTCCGTGAAGCTGAAGCGGCGCAGCCTGGAGAAGCAGCGCAAGATCGACGAAGACTTCAGCATCTCGAATGAGATACGAAAAATCTGTGATCAAATCCACGCCCCCTTCGTGGCGATGGAGGCCATGGCGGTGGCGGCCACCAGCGCCAGCCAGGCCACCGGCGCCAGCCAGCCGACGAACCAGTCGCCCTTCCTCCGGCGCAAGATCGATCCCTTCGCCGTGCAGTTCGACCGCTTCAAGCGACTGTCCCTGATCGAGCGCGTGGAGGAGTTGCCCGAGGAGGAGAAGCCCATCTCGACGCTGCGCATCGAGTCGGAGAAGATGCCGCGCAAGTTTCTCCACAATCCCATGCGCGACCAGCTGCGGCTGGACAGCCTCTCGCTGAAGAGCACCAGCTCGTACGAGAACCTGCTGATCCAGAAGCAGAAGTTGGGCATGGCCACGCCCCCGGCCGTGCCCGCCACGCCGCCCACCTCCCTGAAGTCGAGCATCGAGCCACCGACACTGGCGCAAATTTCATCGCTAAAGACCACCCCGCCGCTGGCTGCTCTCACCGAGCACCAGCAGCACTTTCATGCCACGAGCATCCAAGCAGATCCCACTCACGGCCCCGGCCACGCCCACGCCCATGCCACACGCGCCCACGGACCGACAACTCATTGTCATGGTCCAGCGGCTGGGCAGCGGCGACGCCCGGAGCATCCACAATCGACGCTAGACAAAGCCGCATCCTTCCAGTCCGCGCGCACCGAGTCGCACAGCTCGGGGGCGGCCGACACGAGCTCCTCGGCCCTAGCCCTGGCCCTCAGCCACAAGACTGACCAGGAGTCGGCGCAGGCGGCGCCAGAGGCCACGCAGAAGCCGTCGGCATTCACGCGTCTGACCGAAAAACCATGGCATTGTTTGGTTTCCTACGTAGACGATCTCACTGTCGGTGGGAGACGTAACTCGCAGGGAGCTTACAATGATCCCATGACTTTTCCGAGCTTCGGGGCGACGAAGCCGCCCAAGGTGCCCGACGACTGTTTCCCGCAGAAGTGCTACGATCAGTGAGTATTATGAGCAGTGGATAACTGAACTGATATCTGATCTCGGTTCCCCGTTTTAGCTTCTACTTCCGCTGCCCCTGGTTCATGAGCTGCATGGACACGCAGAGCGCCAAGCACTGGACGCGCGTGAGGACGGCTGTCTTGACGGTTGTCGATACTCCGGCCTTTGAGTGGTTTGTGCTGGTGTTGATCTTTGCGTCGAGTATCACGCTCTGCTTCGAGGACATCAACCTGGACAAGAACAAGACGCTCAAGCGGGTGCTCTACTGGATCAACTTCTCCTTCTGCCTGATATTCGTCGTGGAGATGATCCTCAAGTGGCTGGCGCTGGGCTTCTCCAAGTACTTTACCAGCTTCTGGACCATACTCGACTTTATCATAGTGTTTGTAAGTTTAAACCGTGGAGAGATATCTTGGAATGGAACCTAAGTTAGTGATTCTCCCATTTCCAGGTGTCGGTATTTTCGCTGCTCATTGAGGAGAATGAGAACTTGAAGGTGTTGCGCTCGCTGCGCACCCTGCGAGCCCTGCGCCCGCTGAGAGCCATCTCTCGGTAAGTTGAGGCGCTCTGCATTTTCGATAGGTTGCACCACCACCTCAGAGATCCGTGCTCCGAGCATCTGGGGATGAAGGCTCTCTCTGTTTCTCAGCGTAGGAACTGTCGCTATTCTCTACTTCTATCACTACAACTACTGATACTTCTTTTACGTCTATCTTTGCCTTTCCGAAGAGGAGAATGGGTCAGACCGAGCGAGGCGATCAAGCCGTGTTGAGTAGGAATAACAGAAACTATAGATAAATCTATACTGTATCGGATAATCCACGCAAAGACCGATATATTAATGGATATTTTAACGTTGCTATATATTGCTATTTCGTTTGATATATCAAACTACTTTCCCTCTATAAAGAGCTTATAAAAATGAAGTTTTAAAGGAGCTTACAATATAATCGATAAAAATACAAATTAAAATCATTTTCTCTATTTTTTTTGCTAATATATTTTATATATACTGTAAAATTCGGTTATTTTCTATATAATGCAATTTGATATATCAAACTTTACGATATTGAGCGCGATATTTATAGTGTGGAGCTGTGTTTAATACAATACCGTCTTCTTTATGGATTTCGAATAGAAATACGTACTCGTAGAACACGCATTGCATCGTCCTCGCCTCCTGTCCTCTGTCCTCGTGCTCGACTCTGTGTAGCCCGTAGCTAAAGCCTTCTCCTTCGCCTATCTGTATCTGTATAATCTGTATATTGTAGCTATGTACATACGTTTAGATATACACGTTAGCTAAGCTAGACTAGATAGCAGACGAGATCCAACCCACTCTGAATCCCACCTAGCACTGCCTCCGGCCAGCGTCCATCTTCCCGTATCTTCTCACCGCCCATTTCTATTCCAGGTGGCAAGGAATGCGGATTGTAGTAAACGCTCTCATGTATGCAATACCATCAATTTTCAATGTCCTTTTGGTTTGTTTAGTTTTTTGGTTGATCTTCTCCATAATGGGTGTTCAGTTCTTTGGTGGTAAATTTTTCAAGTGCGTCAACGAGCTGGGCGAGTTGCTGCCAATTACTGTGAGTACTCCGGAAGGGGGGTTACTTTTCCTCCTTTCCGCTCCTTTATACCTTCCTGATACCTGTTATTACTAACCGCTGCTTGCTTGGCTCGGCAGGAGGTGAACGACAAGTGGGACTGCATCGAGCAGAACTACACGTGGATCAACTCAAAGATCACCTTCGACCACGTGGGCATGGGCTACCTGGCCCTGCTGCAGGTGGCCACCTTCGAGGGCTGGATGGAGGTGATGGCCGATGCCGTGGATGCCCGCGGAGTGGACCTGCAGCCGCAGCGAGAGGCGAACCTGTATGCGTATATTTATTTTGTTATATTTATCGTGTGCGGCTCGTTTTTCACACTGAATCTGTTCATTGGAGTTATCATTGATAACTTTAACATGCTCAAGAAGAAGGTAAGTCCACTGGCCTATGCCGCTGTGTTCCAGGGTCGCCTGAATCGCCTGAAACCTGTACATACGCCACATTGACTCATTGAAGCATCTCTGATCCTGTTGACCATTAACCATTAATCATTAACCATTAAACGATAACCGTTAACCTCTAACCTTTAACCGTGTTACTGTGTTGCTGTGTTGTTTCATATATAGATTGTGCGTTACTCTTACCTGTGTGTGGACTGTACATATATTCAACATATATTTATAAATGTTCATTCTGTTCTCATCACTCTTATATAGTATGAAGGAGGAGTGTTGGAAATGTTTCTCACCGAATCTCAAAAACACTATTACACGGCCATGAAAAAATTGGGACGAAAGAAACCACAGAAAGTTATTAAGCGACCTATAAATCATTTTTTAGCTATGTTTTATGATTTATCCAATTCGAGAAGGTAAACAAGCCCCGCCAATCAAATCTGAAACCCTGAAACCCCGAAACCAATCTAAGATCCAGCAAATTACGTATATCTACTTATAGTTTTTACCTATACTATCCTAGCCTATTAGTCCAACTCTGTCTCTACCCACTACTCGTAGTTGTCTCCTAAGGCTAGGCTCAACACATCTCTCTCTCTACATAGACTGTTTCTGATTTGGTGATAAAACTTATTTGAACACTTGGCGATTCCCCGGCATTTTTGGTCAGAACTCCGGTGCTTGTCCCACCAGCAACAAACACCGTCAAAAATGCCTCTCTTCTGTAATCTGTATTCTGTACTCTGTAATCTGTAAACTGTTCTCTGTAATTCTGCATACTTCTCAACGTTCTGTAGAGCACCTTTTACCTTTGCTATGATACGACCAAAGGCAATATAAGGCACAAGATGCGTAACGTCAAGAGCTTATGTTGTCTTTGACACGACTTTTATCCCCTCCACTTAAGAGACATGTCGGACTTACCGCACTCTGGATGAGTAGCATGTTCTATCTAGGATGAGTAGATGCCTCCCTCTGGCCCAAAGAGCCACCCGTCTCGGGAATGCCCTCCCCCAAACCAGCATGTATAGTTAGACTTAGACCTAGTTTTAATCTCTCTCTCTCTGTAGTAGGATGCTCCCCGCTGCCTGTACATACGATTACCCTTCCTGGGGAGCATCTCCACTTCGGCCTGCAGCCCGAAGCTAGTCTCTGAGTGAGCCAAACTCGAATCTAATCTACTTTTGTGATGTGCAGGTTCGAGATCGCGATCTTTGTACTGATTTTTCTCAACATGCTTACCATGGGCATCGAGCACTACGATCAGCCGCACGCCGTCTTCTTCATTCTGGAAGTGAGCAATGCCTTCTTCACCACGGTCTTTGGTCTAGGTAAGCGGCTCCGATCTCCCTCTAGGGATCTCTTCTCTAATGCCTCTTCCCCTGCCCAAACAGAGGCCATTGTGAAAATTGTGGGCCTGCGCTATCACTACTTTACGGTGCCCTGGAACGTGTTTGACTTCCTCCTGGTGCTGGCCTCTATATTCGGCATTCTGATGGAGGACATCATGATCGATTTGCCCATCAGTCCGACGCTGCTGCGCGTGGTCCGGGTGTTTCGTATTGGACGCATCCTGCGCTTGATCAAGGCCGCCAAGGGCATCAGGAAGCTGCTGTTTGCCTTGGTGGTGTCGCTGCCGGCCCTCTTTAACATTGGAGCCCTGCTGGGCCTGATCACGTTCATTTACGCCATCCTGGGCATGTCGCTGTTCGGGCACGTGAAGCTGCAAGGCGCCCTCGATGACATGGTCAACTTCCAGACGTTCGGACGCAGCATGCAGCTGTTGTTCCGGCTAATGACCTCGGCCGGGTGGAACGATGTGCTAGAGTCGCTGATGATCCAGCCGCCCGACTGCGATCCCTTCATCTTCGGCCAGACGAATGGGAACTGCGGCCACCCGCTGCTGGCCATCACCTACTTTACGAGCTTCATCATCATCAGCTACATGATCGTGATCAACATGTACATTGCCATCATTCTGGAGAACTTCAACCAGGCGCACCAGGAGGAGGAGATCGGCATTGTTGAGGACGATCTGGAGATGTTCTACATTCGCTGGTCCAAGTAGGTGTCCGCTGCCGCCCAGTAGTAGCCCGGGGAGTCCACAAAGAGTTGATATTTCATGGCTTTACGATTGATTTACTTGCAGATATGATCCACATGCCACCCAATTTATACACTTCTCGCAACTGTCCGATTTTATTGCCTCTCTCGATCCACCATTGGGCATCTCGAAGCCCAATAATGTCGCGCTAGTGTCATTTAATCTGCCCATCTCGAAGGGCAATAAAATACACTGCCTCGACATTTTGCACGCGCTCGTGAAGCACGTGCTAGGTCATGTCGAGGAGACCGATAACTTCAAACAGTTGCAGGAACAAATGGATGTCAAGTTCAAGAAACAGTTTCCAACGCGCAAAGAATTGGAAATTGTTTCGTCGACGCGGATCTGGAAGCGCCAGGAGAAGGCGGCCAAGACCATACAGACGGGCTGGAAGGAGTATTTGCGGTACCTACGAGCCAGCCTCTTCCCAATCAATAACCTTTTTGTGCTTTATTTTACTCACTTTCATATGATGCCTGTTTCTTCACAGGCGTAAGCGGGAGAAGGAGCGCTCCAACTCGGGAGACAGTGCCACCCAGAACTCCAGCCCCGGCGGATGGCAATCGAAGCTCTCGGCTTTGAATTTCTTCCACCTGCAGGTGAGAGGCAGCCTTAATACCAGCAAAGTTTAGCTCTCACTCTATCTCGTTCGATGTCTTTCACAGGTCAGTCGCCGCGGCACTGCCTGCAGCAGTCGCGCCTCTTCAAGGAAGTCCTCACGCGCCTCGGATGCCTCTGATCTCAGCGAGCTGGCCGGACCTTGGCTCAACCTGCCCCTGATGCTCGTCTCGGGGGCGGATGATGTGGTCAAGGACATCAAGCAGCAAAGCGACGAGCTGGGCAAACGGTAGATATCCCTGGCTCCATTTACACCCAACACCTGACACTTCACACACAACAAACTCACACCATACGCGACACCAGACACGTAGCCATTCCATGTATGTTTGTGTTTCATGGCTGCGATGAAATTTGAAATGCAATTTTTAGACGAAAACGAAAGCTTTCCATGCCCATGCCCACATACAAGAACATCCGAACATCCGAACATCTGATAAATTAACGTTTTGTGTGTCCACAGTGTGTATATGAACTTGAGCCCTATTTCTAGCATATCCTCTTGTATCTCCCTAAACTATGAGTCCCTGCTCGCAGACATGGTCACTGCCGTTCTCAGGAGTGACTCGCAGCCTAGTGGCTTGAATTACCTAGGTAAAGGCAAACTCCCATCCCCATCATCAGCTCAGGCTAACTTACAATATATAACCTACAACTTATGTACAATCTTAAATCTAACAACAGACAACAATCAGAAATCAGTAATCTCAGTATCAGTATCAGTAATCAGTATCAAAATGCAACAAGCAATCTACAAAACCAACTTCTTTTTTAGTTATCGACAGTACCTCATCCATACGCTCTCTCTCTCTCTCGTTGTGTATATTCAGCTAGCTTAAGTATTTGTTACAAAACTCAACAACTATCTAGAACTCGCTCCAGTCGATCACTAATACGTATAATATCTAGTAATTCCATCCCAACTCAACTCATTCAAGCGAAAGCCAGCAAAAAGTCTATCTAAACTCAACTGCAACTACCTATATTCTCAAACTATTCAACTATCAGAACAATAACCACAGATCATTCGAGTATTTTATAATAAAACTCAACAGCAATCTCGCTCCAGTCGATTACTATATACGTATCCTATCTAGAAACTCCATCTCAACTCAACTCATTTAAGCGAAAGTCTGTCTAAACTCCACAGCAACTACAACTACCTATCAGAACAAGAACCACAGAAAATTCAAGTAATATGTTAAGATCATTTGTAAGTAGCGGCCTATCCGAAAGCCTCTGAACTCTAGTATCAGTACTAATTCGTAGACCACTCCCACACTCCGACTTCACCTCCAACGAGCCTCTGTGAATGCGCAGTTTGAATTAATTTTCGTTCATATTGATTGCCTGCCCTCTCCTAGTTCATATTATAACCTATAACCTATAATATAATACTAGTTTTAGCGCGTAGCTTGCTGTGTCACCAGGTAAATTGGATCTCCCCGTCTAAATCTCATACCGAATCGATTTTCCATTGCCATGTACAGCTTCTTAGCCTTCTTTCGTTTGTAAGTTCGTCAAAAAATTGCAGCTAACGTTGAAACGAAACAATGCCCGACCTCTCGAACCTATATATAAACCCGAAGACATTCTACATCCCGATGACAAAGATGACAAGTTGTGCTTATGATTGTTACTGTTATTATTCCAACTATTACTAAACTATTAACTATTATTAGCGGTAGCATATTTGTGGAAGCGCCTAGAGCAAGTCGTCGCCGAAGCTTTTATAATTTCTTTTTGCGTCATCAGGATGCTGTCGATGACAGCTTAACCTCACCTTCAGTACATAGAAAAAGTAATTATTGACAAGTGCCTAAGCCTCTACTCTCTCACCTAATCCACGTAACCGTAACACATCTCCATCCACTCCATTCACTTCACCCCGTGCACTTTGCCCCTGTAAATACTCTCCCGCCCCTATCTGTGTGTACATAGCCTCCTGGAGGCAGCACCTTGCACCACTGTCCGACCCCTCATCGGTGGCTCTGCCGCCTCCATCGAGAACGCACTTCATCGAATCGAATCCTAGTTATTTAAGCCTCTGTTCTTGACTCATCATATCTACTGTTGTTACTCGCTACGATCTCTATCTGTCTATCTATCTGTCTCTCTGACCTACCTGTCTGTCCACACAACCCTCCTACTTGTGCGTTGTGCCCGACACTAATGCGTGCCTTTCACCCACGACAGCCGCTATGAACAACAACAACAACAACACGACCAACACCACCTCAACCTCCGCCTCCACCTCTGGCACCGGCACCGCCACCGCCTCAGCCTCTGGTGCGGCAGCCACCTCCGACAGTGGCTCGGCTCCGGCTCCGGCTTCAGCTGCGGCTGCGGCTCCCTCACGTAAGCGCGCCTCTAGTTTCATACGCAAGAAACCGCCCCTAGAAAGAGGTTTGTCAGCACAAAGCGCTTTAAGAGTTAACAAGAACGCTTTTGTCTGTATGTGTTAAATGTCGTGACATTCTTCCCTTGTGCCGTGAGTAAAGTCTCCTCTTTTGCCCTTGCAGCCGAGGCCCCAGCCCCCGAGGTGATTGTCACGAAGCCCTCGCCGGACCAGCAGTCGCATCCGCATTCGCACTCGTTGGGCCTGCGGCCGGATAACGCTACGCTGGTTCACGTGCTGGTGCATCGCGAGAGCGAGGAGTACAAGGAGGAGGATGAGAGCAGCCCGTCCTCGCCGTCCTCGGCAAGTGGCAACGGTAATGGAAAGAACAAGCAGCCGCCGCCCCAGATACGCATCAGCACGGGCTCCGTGGAGGGCAGCATGGATACGTGTCCGGTGCCCACGGTACAGATCATGGTGGACAGCCCCAAGGATCCGCCGCGCGGTGACTTTAGCGCCGAGTTCGCACCTGCAGCAGCAGCAGCAGCCGCAGCCGCCATTGTGGACGTAGATGCGCCCATCGATGTGAATGTGCAGGGTGACACGTCGCAGGTGTTCTACGACTACAATCCGGAGAGGTCCACTAGTGGCCAACTGGACGAGGAGGAGGAAGAGGAGGAGGAGCAGCAACAGCAGCAGCAGACGGAAGAGGCCGTTCTACCGGACAGACAGAGATGACCTTCGGTCAACACTTCGCAGCGGGATCTGGAGCAGCAGCAGTGCTCCAGCAGTAGCAGCAGCAGCAGCAGTAGCACCAGCAGTAGTGCCAGGAACAGCTCGTCCTCATCGTCGTCGGAGGCATCGGGAGCTGGCCCTTCGGCTCCGAGGCGTCCAAGTTGACAAGCTCCAGTCTGAGTGCGTATTCAATGCCGATTCCTTTGTGCATTTGTGCCGAGTGTCGCGACTCGTAGTTTCTTAGGCTTAGGAATAGGCTTAGGCGCGGGGCACGCCCCTTTGTTATCATAGTCGATTACGATTACCTATATAATTATATATACTAGTCGCTTTATACGATATACATACATATATATACGGTTACAGATACAGATACGGAACTATCCAAATTTATACATACCATATATAGAATCAATCTAAGGAGAAATCAATATTAACTCTATGTTAACAAGAACGTGCATTAAAACCGTTATAGAACTCGCGAAATCAAATCAAAAAGTCAAGAGTCGCCATCACCATCGCCATCGCCATCGCCATGTTGTCACAATCAGAGATGATGATGAGATTCGTCGTCGTCGTCGTTGTCGTCGGTAGTTTACTGACCGACTGACCGATGTAGCTGTAGATGAGATCGAATGGGAGGAGGGGAATGAGTTCCCCTCTCCCAGTACACATTTTCGAAGGTTGTTTTTGAACTATACAATACATAGAGAGAGATTGGCATTACCTTAGTGTAGAACTAACCAACTATCGCGGTTAGGATCTAGGCTCATTACTCGTAGTGTTTCTTTTGCGATTATCGAACAAGTTATCCTGCATATACAGACCGGAGTAGAGCTGGAAAGAAATAGATTTCGTTTTTGTTATGATCTCAACATGAGTTGATCTCATTAGTTTATACAATTAAAATGTTTCAACACTGAGAATGGATTTTCTACCGGCTCTACAACGGAGGGTACATGCTGATATAGTATCTAAATACATTTTGTACATATGCCAAAGGAAGTATTTTAAACTAAAGAGCTAATACTACGTACATACATATAGTGACATATAGCATATATAGCGGGGACATATGACATTAGTTAGAGACAATTTATTGAAATATTTATAAAAGTTTTTCGTTGCATAGCGCAGACAATTGCCGATGAGGATCGATTACCGATCTCAGATAGCGTATATTATCCATTACCGATTGTTCGAAGTACAAAAAGCGAAGTATTATTAGTAGATTTGACTATTTATTATTGTACATATCTTATGCCCCCGCTCCCGCCCCCAAGGCATCTCTCCTTCTTCGACATCCTTCAGCAGTAAGAAACTAAGCCAAAAAACAAGGTCAAGTGATCACTACTCACCCACTAATACATATTTGAATCAATCTCAAGTCCCAGTCGGGATCTAGCCACTAAACACTGCACTAGAATCGATATCGTTACCAAAAACCAATCCAGAGAAACCCGAAATCAATCAGCAGTCCTACCTAAGTCAAGTACCCGCGAGAAGGAAGATCTTTTACGGTCTGTTTAGTTTAGTTTAGTTTAGTTATTTTCCGAAGTGAATCAAAAGCAGGATAAGCGACTCCTATACAAGGAACAACCGACAAGCTTCCACGAGAACTCTATATATTTTATTGAAATCAAAATGATTTACACTTTACGACTCTTTGTACGACTCTCTCTACGATAATGGTTAAGGTCGGGCCACGTTTCCAAGAAACTCGCCTCTCGTTTGTGTTAACGTTTTTAAGTGTTGTTCTCTCTTAAGTCTCCATTGTGATCGCATTAAGTTTACACACATCGAACTCTATACTCTATATAGGATCAAGTACTTACTCCAATTCCGACTCCACTTTCATAACTTAACAACAGACAATCAGACAGCGATTGATATAGTAAATTGATATAGTAAACTCTATGGTACCAACTAAATCGTTTTCTCCAGGAACAAAACAAAAACAAAAACCAAAATAAAAACAAAAACAAAGCAAACCAAAATGAAACCAAAAACGTACACACAACAACTTATTGTGATTTTAACTGCAATTTTTACACAGAAAAATGAAACATAATTTTAAATTAGAATTGTTAACAAAAACCAACAACAAGAACAACAACAACAACAGACAGAAACCAAAACACTCGTCAATTAAGTGATATTTAATATTGGTACGTACTCGTATTCGATTGTACATAAACGAAGTAACGATTATGATAATGAAGATAACGAAATAGCAATAGAACCTCTCATCCTCAGCCATTAAAAAAGAAAAAAACCTTTAAAAAAAAAATACTAAAACCAAAAGAAAACCCAAAAAAATGCAAACAAAAGCTTTAATTTTAGTTATCTTCAACAAGAAAAGATATATTATAAATGGTTAGAGAGCAGTGCGAGACTAGTCGGAGCGATGCAATGATGCTGCGAATACGGGATTAGAGCTGTCAAACCATCGATCGGATCGGATTCATATGGCACCATCGATGGTTTTGAAACTAACGCAATAATATCGCCACCATATTTCAATACAAGTCTTCAATTTTGTCATTTATTGTTTGTTTTTATATATAATATTTATTTATTATATTTTATGTTTGAGTACAAGTCATTCAAAGATTAAGAAAAATATATGAATAA
>JAEIIH010012722.1:0-10359 GCA_018904745.1 Drosophila orosa
AATTTCCTGTCTACTTTGAAATATGCATCTTTTTTAAGGTACAACTACAAATCAAATAATATTATATTAAAAGTTGTTTAATATTATTAAAATAATGTTATTGGTATAATTCTTTAATTGAAAAAGTGTATACTTAGCGAATTTTTGTTCTATAAGTAACAAAATAGAAATTCCACTGGAATTTTCCAAACTAACTAAAGAATATACTATTATTTTGATTATTTATTATTTTTAAAAATGTCTATAAATACCTACAAATTAAGAACTAAGAACCCTTAAATTTTGCATGAAAATATCCATTATTTCTGATTTTTGGGGAGACCTTTGTGCTATTTTTCAGACTCAGGACTAAGGAAACCTCCTGATTTTTGCTCCTAGTGGTATTAGAATGAAGGGGAGTGGAGTAGTACTGGGGGACTGGATCTGTGGCAGGCAACAAAAGGCATACCAAATTACTGGTGAAGCGTCTGTCTCAGTCGGGAAAGTGGCCGGGAAAAGGCCAGGCCGAGCCGAGCAGAGCGAGTCCTTTGCAAAAGGCAAATGAAACGCAGTCAGTGGAAATGACGGCGCTCGGCGCGGCAACTGAGAAATGGAGGCAACTAAAAAATGAGAAAAACAAAGATGGAAATAGAAAATGCCGCCACATCTGAATGCTGTGCTGTGGAGGAGCAACAATGTTGCATTCCACTTGGGCACTTTGTTAGGACTTTGTATATATACGTTCGCATTTATATGTACATATATAGTATGTGGCATATATGCAGCAACAGTCATATTGTGGCCACACATACACGGGCATTAGAGGGTTAAGGGGCTCTGGGACAAAAGGACGACGAAAAGTAAAAGCCACGCAGGCATTTGGCACGGAAAATATTTTAAAATTCCAGCAACGAAAGTGCAGACAAAACTCTTAAATGACGAGCAGCACGTGCCCAAATAAAGCGATGCGCATAGTTCGGGGCATATCCTTCGTCCCCATTTTACACACACAAACACTTACACACTTTCATGGTGAATACAGGGCTTGGCTTGGCTGAGGACTTCCTGGTTGCTCCAACTCAATTTCGGCTATCCTGGCTATCCTGGTAGGCTTTTTGCTGACTCCTCGAATGTGTAACATCGTGCAGCATTAGATTGGACTCTCGACTCGACTCGACTCGAGTCTGCGATGCAGATGTGTGACAAGTGCATATGCCACCGAATCGAATCGAAAATGGCTTATTTATCCTGATATATTGATAAACATCACTGCCACATGGCAATGGCAATGGCCATGGCAACAGAAAGGACGAAAAAGGTTAGTCTGGAGGAAGGAAGTTCAATAAGCATTCTGAATAGATTGCCTTTTCATTTTACACAGTTTATACTATATCGTTTCATATCCTTGGCTCAGTAAGCCATCTTTACAATTACAAAATATATTCCGTTTTATCATACTTCCCGTGAATTAAGGAATTATCATATCCCTTATTATTAAGCATAATATTCGCATTGATACTCATTTAAATGAACACCGTTCGGAGGCCAGTATTTTTACAGATCGAGATTATCCCAGAAGAAGCCGGAATCAGGGCTCATTATGCGACTGGATATCACAATAAATGGCAGCTAATTAAAGTTCGCTGAATAATTTACAGATTTATGCACTCGAGTGACACTTTTTCGCATTCGATTTAATTTAAGAAATTTGCATAAAATAAACATTGGAATTTACGAGAAATCACGCAATATTTTTACAATCTAAAATGGCCCCAACAAAAGAAAAGAGCCCAATGCAAAAAAAAAAAAAACAAAAAGCTTAAACAAAAAATGGTAGGGAAAAAATTAAAATCACAAAAATCGTTTCTCACACCCGGTTGGCATGATTGGATGGGATTGGTTGGCCGGATGTCTAGCAATAATCAATCAAACGTGAAATAAATGAAAATATGCTGAATAAATCGAACAACAAATCGTTGTCTGACTGCGATTCCTTTCTGCTTTCCTTGCTGCTGCTGCCTCATTTCTTTTTTTTTTACTCCAATCCGTACATATTTTCGTATTATTTATTTATTTTCATGGCTGATGTTGGTGTTGTCTTGGCTTTGCTGCTCTTTAATACGACTTCCTGAGCCATTAAATTTTAGCATAACAAACAAAATACTTTCCGACCATTTCCGTTGACTTGTTTCACTGACATTTAAGGGACACAAAAAGGGGAAGCACCCAAAAAAAAAAAGGAACACCGGGAGAATGCAATTGACAAAAAATACAGCATTTACCAAACAAAAGGTAAGAGAAAATTATGTCTATGCAACATTTAACTTATAAATACATTTCATTATATCAAATAAAACACTAATAATAATACAGGTATTTACAACTATTATGTATATATATTTTAATTATAGATAAGTATTTTCCCCAGTGCACAAACTGCAAAGTGCAGTAAAAAATTTGTTGAAATATGCGACGAACGGTGGAGTGTTTCACCCAAAAAAAAAGGATCCCAACGAAAATGCATGCAGCGAACTGCTCGCCGTTTTATTTGCACTTCAATTTTGCCCTCGACGACGACCGGCGGCGCACTTTATGGCGATTGCAATCCCAGCTGCACTCGCCTAACTGCACTGCAGTGCAGTCCAAGTCCAAGGAGTCGCGGCTGTCAGGACTTGGTCCTGGGACCCGGCTCCGTGCTCCTCGAAACTCGAACTCGGTAGCTAGACAAGTGCTACTTACGGCTATTTTATGTTGCGAAATGTCCTTTGGAGCTTATCAGCGTTTAACATCGGACCGAAGTCAGCCCAAAAATAATGGGCAGGAGCGCAAAAAGCAAGCTGCAGGTGAAATGCAAACGAAATAAAATCATGTGACACTTTGTGGTTAATAACACGAGGGGCTGTCCCTTTGTCTCGGCGGGAACAGACCCCGAAAAACCAGGACAGCCCACACAGACACAGGCACAGCCCATAACCCACAGCCAATTGGCCTCGCTTTTCGGGGTTGGCGGTGATTTAAATGCAAATTTATAGCCATGCAGCCGTAAAAAAGGTACGAAAAAAATTATAAACGACCCCACAAAATATAAATAAATGGACACACATGCAAAACGTAAACAACAAAAAAAAAAATAAAGAGATGTAATAATAATATTTACAAAATGTCTGCACGCCGGCGACTCCTGACGAGAACATTTTAATTTGTCGCATTTGCATTTACATTTTGATTAAACGATTTGCATATCGCCAGGCGGCCAACCCATTTAGGGCCCAACTGATTAATTTATTGAATCCAATTCGAGGATTAATTAGATTATGAATCCATTCCAGGTTTATCCTCTTGTGCTAGTCGATCCTGCAGGATCCCGAAACCAGGTGGAGAACGTAGATATTCGACATCGTTTATAATTACAATCTCAGTAAACTTAATGTAGCAATTTAAACCAAACCCTGGGCACATGTTATGGTTAGTTTTTGGTTGCCACAGGGTTGGCTCACCGTAAAAAAACTGAGTTATTTTCTTATGTTATTTTTGTTAGTTTGAAAAAATCCGAAATTGATGCCCCATTTCAAAGTTATTGTTCCTCCGTGTATTGGAACTTCAACCATGCCCATGCCCGTGGCTTTATCACTCTGCGAGCTGAACCAAATGTGCTAACCAAATGTGGAATTTCACACAAAGGCCGTCGTCGTTAGTCATTCGCCCCGGCTGCGGTGCCCCTCTGCGGAGCGGAATTGTTGTTTAAGTTTGCCATTTTTCAACAACTCATCAATCTGTTCGATCTGCTGTGCTTCCCGGCCATAGTTTGCCCGGCAGGCTCAGTTGCAGCCGCTCCTGTCGGTCCTGCCGCTTCGTCCTGCCGCCAGTTACCGTTTCTAACTTATGCGAGGCACGCACTCTCACCGCAAATGCAGCAGCATCAGTCTTCGTCTGCAGCACAATTGCCCTTCACCGATGCTCCCTTGGGCACTGAAAGAAATAATTACCGACCCAGATATATACCTCAAAAGTAGTTCTTACCTTTAGTCGCCTTTTACAGATATTTTGAATTAAAGCTGTCTCAAAACGTAAGCTTTAAACTTCTCAAGAAATATATATTATTGTTTTAACTTTGTTAAATATTGCCTTATGATATACAAAATATATTTCCAGGATTAACTTAAAGGACTATTCTTCACAGTGCAAGTTCCCTGAACAAATATGGCTGACTGATTTGAAGGGAACGAAGCTGGCTGCTGATGGGCCTCGAAGTGGCAGGGAAAGCCAAGGCAAACCAAACGAAACGAAACGAAGCGAAAGCTAACCGCCTGTCGCCAATGATGCTAAACTTTTTTATTATGTATTTGGCGCTTTTATTATTCATCTATCATCGCTGTTATAGTTTAATAGAAAGTTTAAAAGTCATCATCGTGGCATCGGCATTGCCAATGACTTGCCAAACAGCCCTGCGCCATATGTTCTTTGCCTCCGATCCGATCCGACACTCCACTCTCCACACTCCGCACTCCCATTTCCTGAAGCATCTCCGGCACCTTCTCCGACTCCTTCTGGGTGGAGGGTGCCATCTCCGACTCTATCTCCTTACGATGCTGGCCAAAAGGCATTTGGCGGGTTCTGGCCCTTAGCCAGCTCAGACGGCAGATAAACAATTAAATTTATGCAGCGAACGTTTCATTAGCATTCGAGGAAACCTCCTTGTTTAGTTTGGCCCCAGTCATCCTTAGGACCGGGCCGTTAGTGTTAATTAACTTGGCGCGAATTCAAGTGGCCAAAACAAACGAAATGGCAGGCCCGCTCGCCCTTTGAACTTCTTCTTGGCAACTTGACATGGCTAGATGCGGCTCGTAAAATAATACATAATGTTCGGAACATATGTATGTATTTTTTAAACAAAAATAACAGAACGTAAAATATTATATTATGTCGATAGAATCTAGAGATTTATCCTAAATTATTAGGATTTTAAGCAAACCTTTATTGTTCCCTGATGGTGACCTGCTTTAGCAAACCCGGCATATGTGTAGGAGTCCAGGGATAGTATCGAAAATTCAATAAAACTGCAACTGACCATGAGACGATAATAGGGCCATCGGCTACGCATGCAAAAAACCAACAGAACCGCAAAGTGTTTCTAATAAATTTTTGCACCAGCAACTACAACAAGTGTTTAAATTTATAACATCTGCGATTTACTCTACGTACGAACGACTCTGGCCTTCTCGTTCCCTCGGACTGAATAAACAATATTTTATATGAGGCAAGCGCCAAGTGCCCGGGGTCCGCTCGTCCAACTCGTTCAGCCATCGCATCGCCCGTTGGCGCTAACTAAACGATGCTGAACATCACAGGGGGTTATACAGGACTCAAGGATACTGTAACCACAGAAAAATATATATTTAATATGTGACTATATAAAAAATAAGAAAAATGGATGTCTCTGTTAATGCAGTATTAAAAATAACTATATTATTTATCAAGATTGAAAATCTAAAGATTGAATTCTCTCTTAGAAGTCTAAGAATATTAAAAATAAATACAGCATATAAATATATAAATCCTTTTACTTTTTTCATCAGATCTTTTACATATTCAACGGGTACCCGGGCATCCCCCATATCAAACTGCTGGGATTACAGGGTGTGAAAACCACGAAGAGCAATTATGATATCGGGCATGATTTTGTGGGCAATTGGCTTTAATGGCCAAAAGGCCAGTTCGAGCCAAGTGCTGTCGCCAACAGCAACAAGGCCTGGACTGGAAGCAGCAGCAAAAATACAGTCAGCATCGGTTGTGCCTTGTGTGTGTGTGCTAGTGAGTATTCCCCACCGAATTCCCTACGCGTTCCCTTCCTCTCCACGGGCTCTAACCGCTGGTCTATATGTACGTGTGAAATTTATTTAAATGCTGCCAAAAGGCAACAGCAACAGCAGGAGCTGGAGCAGGAGAAGCCGCTGGAACTGGAACTGATGATGCTGTATGGAGTTTGGACTCGCCGGCGGAGGCGATACTCGATTGGCCTCCGTTTCTGGGGCTAAAGTGTCGCCTTTTGCCTTTTGTGTGTTATTAGCCCGGGCCTGGGAGCTTGCCAGCCTAGACTCCGATGCCTATCAGAAGCAGGAGCTATGCACATGTAGAAATAAATGGAAAAAATGTAAGTACAAACCTGGGCAAAAGTGCCCTTTACTTAGTGAAAATTGTGTACATGATATTAAAGAAAAACGGCATGCTAATAAAAATCCTGTATTACAAAGATGTATTTAAAAATAATACTTTTCAGAACAATGTTAACATTTTTGAGCTTGATTTAAGTAAGCTCTAGATAAGTTCTGCATTGTGTATACTATTTTAAGAGAATATAATTATCGTTAAACATAAAGCCTGTTGAAACTACTTTTGAAATATTCAACAAATTTCCCCCTGTGTATACTCTAAGGGAACCAATCTCGACCAGCATCCCTTTTCCCATGTCCTGCCGCTGCTCCTGATTTTTCTCCTTTTTTTTTTTGGTGGCTCCTTGCAATTTATTTTTATATTGCCTTACATGATAATCGTTTGCATTAAAAATCGCCTGGCGTTGTGTGGCCGTCTGGCAGTTGCCTTTGCCAAAAATGTCGTTGTTTGTATTTATTTATTATTCAAAGTGTTATCGGTGACAGAGCAGTGGTGGCAGAGTGCCGGCGTGACAGAGGATGGGGGCGTATCCGCATCCGGCTGAGGACGTGGGGGGGGGAGGTATGGCAGCCGAAAACCCAAAGGATTAGTTATGATAAATGTGTTTTATAAGCGTGACACACACAGAGACCAAAACAACAGCAAAGGCAAACAAGGGAGAGCGGGCCGTGTCCCATTTTAATGCACAGATAATGAGTTCCTTTGTTGGCAATATGTCAAATCGCTAGGCCAATATTTCAGTCCCGAAAGGATTGGGATTGGGATCGGGATACATTTTGCCATTTGCCGTTTAGCATTTACCATTTACCATTTACCATTCACCATTTGCCTTTTGCCATTTCGGCGTTTTGTGTGGGCGCGTTGAGTCGTGTTAATTGCGAGCCGGCTCGGGGGCAACTACTGGATGAGATTAGTTGGGCAAGATTATATAAATCAGTGGCATCAATTCTGATCAGTTACGCAAGACAAGCCGCAGCATGGCAGGCTGATAAATGCGGATGTGGCGAGGCCTGAGAGGAGAAATCAATTAAAAACGCTTCACTCCCGACTTATCCTTATCCTTGTTGCGGTTGCTGCTTTTCGGTTGCCATAAGGACGATGGGGAGTCCGCTCGAAGAGAGATAGGCATATCGAATAAATCAATGCATTTGCCGCAATAATGCTGTCATGTGTGGTTTTGGGATTCTCAAAACTAAACCACCGACTGTCAACCATTGAGTTTTACTAATGAAGTCATTAAATTGCAGAAACAAGTATGCAATTATTGTTGCCACGTCTTTGTTTGATATTAAATTTGTATTTAACGAAGTTTAAAGTGGAACAATATAAATATTTTTGTGGGTATTAAGCAGATTTACTGCTTATTTATTATTCATATTAATATTTCTTTTTATTAGTAAGATGGTTTTTAAGTCACACGCACAGAAAATGTTAAAGTCCAATGATCGGCATCAAAGTCAACAAAAAAGCGAAACAGACTGTAAAAAACTTGTATACTGAAAATATTTATTATAACTATATAATCCAGACATTTATTCCCTATAATAAATATTAATTTAATCACTTTTTTGCTTAGAAAGATAGAAGCTGATTCTCGTGTCGTGTTAATTTCAATTAATAGCTTAGCAAGTTCTAAGCTCTCTCTGAAAAAATCCTAATCAATATTTGAATATAGTTTAAAAATTCAGAAAGCTTTGTGAAAGAAGTGGAGCTGACTTTATAAATACTGTTAAAATTTATTATATATATAATCATTCCTATAATCCTTAATAAAACAATTAACTTAATACAAAAAGAGGCAGCTTTAAAGCAAATACAATGAAGTTCTTCTAGAATAATATAAGTTCTCCCTAAAAAAAGTAACTTAACAATAAATTCCTAAAATCAGATACAATTTTTCTTTAGTAATTTTACCAAATACAAATTTCTCTGTACAAACAAAATCTTTTTAAATTATAGAGCAAACTCAATCCCTCATATACCTCGTTCTATAGTTATTTCGATTATTGTTTCCTCTGCTTTTAGTTTCCATTCACAACTGCTGAAATGGGAAAAATGCAATTATGTAAGTCAGCAAGCATAATCGATTAAAGCTTGGCATTGATGTAGCTGCTCCTGTTCCTGGGCCTCCTGCTCCTGCCACTACTTACTGCTGCCCCTAGCCACAACCTCCTTCATTATTCGTGGCTCCCTCACGTTTTCTCCATTGGTTTTGTATGACTTTTTGCTGGAACTGGTGGCTGCGCATGAGTAAATGTGAATGTGATTGCGTTATCAAGACGTAGTACATAGGTGCTTATAAATTCGATTAAATTAATGCCACGCCCACTGGGATAACCTTTCAGGGGACTGCTCTACTGGTGGTAATTTCAATTTAATCGCGTGCCCCGAACGCGTGACTGGCGATGTGCCGGGCTAATAAATATTTCACTTATTTCACGATTTTCACGCCTACTATTCGCTGATATCCCCCACGCCGCTCGAAGCCGCCAAGGGCCACCTGCGAGTGAATTGTTACAAAACGTTTTCACCATTTTTCCTGTCAGCGCTTTGTGCTCTAACTGAGTGTGCGAGTGTGCGAGTGTGTGGCGGCAAGGTGGGCAGTCAGGACTCAACACAATCCACTCTCCAGAGTGCCTGAGTGCCTGAGTGCCGGTGTGCCGACTGACGACTGCCGCCTGCCAAGTGCCAAGTGCTGCCGGCGGCTTCGTCTCTCGAAATGAGTTGACACTTTGCATGTCAGTGTAATTTTGAAATATTAATCATACGGCATGTGCAGCTTTGGCGACGATGACTGCCGCCGAATGGCAATGTTTGCTTGGCATGGCATGAGCATGAGCTATGGTCCTGTAGTCCTGTAGCACCCTATACTTCGGCAGTCCTGCAGCTAAAAAAGGAGCTGTGCTCCGGCAGGATGATGATGAGGCCGAAACTATTGTTGCTGCCGCATATTACGTTACAGGCGCACATTAAGCACACTCAAACCAGAAGCAGCCCGACCAGAACCAGAACAAAGGAGCATTGGCTGCATAATCAAATAGAAACTGTTCGCCCAGTGTTAAGCGAGCCAAGAGCACAGCGAGAAACTGGGCGAGAGTTTAGGGTAATTAAATAAATAATAAGGAGTAAGCCTGATAAGAACCCAAGGCAAGGAAACGCATATCTAATTTCCATACATTTCATTTATCATTTTTATAGGAACTCCCTTTTTTTTCTTTTCAATTTTGTAAATTTGTATGTTATATACTTGTATTAACAAACATTTTCTCTCTCTGCACTGCCCTGACTAGTCGAGGTGGCATAAAGCAATTAGTGTTGCATTTTATGGCCTTTAATGTGGTAATGGTTTCGGGTAATTAACAATTATGTCTAACTACAAATGCGACACGTTGCCGATTGCGTGCGTTGGTTGCCAGGATTCGTTCTTCGTCCTTGCCGCCGCCGTCGCCCCTTGACATTTCGTCCCGCCCTTTCCCAGAGGTCCTGCCAGTCCACAATCTCAATCTCGTGCTACTTCCTTCTTGAGGTTATTACAAATTTTGCATATTTCAAGTGGCTACCGAAACTTGCCTTTACCAAGCTCCTGAGGAAAACTTCATTTCCATTTTCCCAGCCCCGGATCAGGAGAAGGAGCTGCAGCAGCTGAACAAAGCAAATTAGCCATGGCTGCGAGAAGTAACTAAGTGGTTTGCTTATTGTTAGTTCGTTTTGCCATATTAAAATTTCAGAAATTTCAGAAATTGCCGAAGCTGCACACTTTTAATGTGCAGCAACTAGCAACTAGCAACAAGCAACTTGCTACTTGCAACAACATCGGCAGCCGGGTATCCCTCCAGATTAATTAGCCATGCAAAATGTTGCACTCCCGGATGAGAGTGGATTGAATTGAAGAGGACTGGGGGCCAGAAGTGGCTGCGGATCGGGCAGGAATATCGCCACCCGGCGACCTAATGAGCCGCACACAGCATTGAGAATAATAACGCACATTCTGTGTCTATTTCTTGCTTTATGCGATTCGAATGATTTATTCATCCATTTGTGCGAGCCGCAAGCATGTTTCGATTTTAAAGTTGCTCATTTTACGGACAGAGAAATTAAGGTGGGAATTTATAGGTGGCATATGGAGTCAGATTAGGTTTGAAATGCTGTTTTAACTTTAAAGAAATAATAGGGGAGTAAATTATATTTATCAAACACTACACAAATCGT
>JAEIIH010012723.1:0-10471 GCA_018904745.1 Drosophila orosa
AAAAGAGGGAATCAATATTTGCGTATATACTTATCATAATTTCTTGATTTAATTGTTTAATAAAGAAAGCTAGCATTATTTTCTGTAAATATCTTTATTTTCTAATGAAAAACTTTATTTATACATTAAATATTACTAATAATTGATATATTTTTCTACAAATTTACAGATCTACGCACAGCATTCGATCTACTAGACAGAAACCGTGACGGACGCGTCACCGCCAACGAGCTGCAATTTATGCTGAAGAACCTGGGCATTAATGTGCGTGACGAAATCATACACGATCTCATACGTGAGGCGAGCCACTCAGGTAAGTGGCACTTACCTGTGCAACAACAGCAACAGCCACTGGCCACTTTACCCTAGCCCTTTTTAACCCTTGTTGGCAACCTGTGGACAACTAAGTGCAACAGTTAGTCCTTTGTGAAAGTGTTTGTTTTTGTCGTCGGCTTTAATAATTCACGTAGTTATGTGGCATTTGAACGGTGGTGGCCGCGGGGAAAGGTTTAATTAAACCCATCGAGGCATGTCGATTGGTTGTAGGAGAATTTAATCAAGTTTGAAGCTGGCTGGAAGCAAATAAACGGGTTGAATGAGTACGCTTTTGGTTAATTTCCCCAGAGGTAAGCCAAATAAAACAGAAATAAATTACTTAATTTGGGATTTTTTTGAGTAATAATTGTTTTGCTGTGATTAACTAGGAATTTGTTACAAAAATACAAAGATATGATAGTATAAATGATTAAAACGCATTTATAAATAAATAAATTAATATATAATTTACTAGAGACCATAAAGAATACATTTTTAACTCTAAAACATTATAAAAACGTATAAAATTGCAGCTCAGTTAAATTTACTCCGCCCTAACAAGCCTTAAAAATTGCCAAGAAATTGTAAACTTCCCAGAAATCCAATCCTGATAAGTATGCTATGCAATTTTTCATTTAACTTGCACGAGAATTTTATGCAAGACACAAGTATTATTCCAGCTAAAAATATACAGGCATCCGCTTTAAGGCTGTCCCTCTTTTGCCTGCAGAAGTTTTTCTCTTATTTAATTTACTCGTTAGGAAATGCAATTTTTATTAAAGAAATTCCCCAGTCAAGGCTGGAGGAAAGCTGTAAAAGCATTTTCCCTTTGCCTGATAAGGATATTGAAAGACTGGGGCCTCCTTCCGGCGAGTTGCAATGTTGAAAATGTATTTTATTTACTTTTCAGTCATAAATTTAAACTGCAGTTTGTGCATATTATAATTAAATTAGGGCAACGTGGCAGAAAATTGAATTTCCTGCATTAATATGCAATTGTTGTCTGGGCCCAGTACGTGTTCATGGCCATAATGGGCTTATTCTTAAAATAGATGAAATGCAGGATAAGTTGTGCACTGGAAAAATACTATAATGAGGTTGAAAAACATATCTAATAGTATTTAAATAAATAAAAATGTAGGTAAATGCAAGTAAAGGCTTGCGGCATACAGAAAGAGTTTATATTCTTCACATAAAATAGTTTCTTTAATAAATTTATGTCAAAATAGAGAATAAAATAGAGAAGAAGTTTATCAATTAATTATTTCTCACAGTGCCTGCATAAATTAAACCCCCATAACGACGTGACCACCATTTCAAAGCCTATTTATGTCACCTTTTGTTTGCTCGACATTTGTTAATTGTGTTGCGGTTAATCGCTTCACAGATAATTTAAATATTGGTCAACTGCATTAGACGGCTGCAAGTGCAACAACGTAAATTCTGTAAATTTAAACTCGGTCACGTTCGAGGCGCACAAAGGCCCCACCGCCAGGAGGATCCAAAAGGGAGCACCGTTTCAAGGGATTGGTTTGCGGGCAAGTGACATTTATCATATAACAGCAGGCAACTGTTGCTGACAGCCGCCCTGCTCCAGACAGGAAGAGTGGGGGCCACCAAGGAGGCCGGAAGCGGGGAGAAGAGGAACGCTTTGATGGCTGCCAGCGGCAGGCGAGTGTTGCAGCCACACCCGCAATACCCACACACACCATACACACCACACACACACTCCCCGCCGCGTGTGAGACTTGTAAGCTGACAGCAAACAACACACGGAACACACGGAACACTGGCAACAACATGTGCGGCAGGCAGACGAAATAAAAGCCTGCTGTTGGCCCCAACAAAAGTTCAATGGAAATTATAACTAAATCCGACTGAAATTGGGTTTTCAAACTGGTTTGAAAGCCAGCGGAAAATGGCAGGGAAAATGGCAGGGAAAATTGCAGAGAAAATGGCAGAGAAAATGGGAAATATCTAGTGGAAATTTAAACAAGAAATACTTCAAATATTTAAACACAACTTAAACTTTCTACGCAATTTACTCGACAAGTTTTTCCGAACTTCGGCTTCAAGTTCTCCAATATCCAATATCCACTTGGCAAATCGAAACTTTTGCTCAGATTTAAAATGCATATTAACGAGGTCCTTGAACTCCCATCAAAGGCAACCAAATCAACATAAAAGCCCAGCAAATTGTGGCCACAAAAAAAAAAGAAGATACAGACAAAGACACACTTTACTTTTACTTTGGTTTTTTTTTTTGTTGGTGGTTGGTTTCCCCTTACTTGCTGGATATTTTCTTGGCCAGAATTTGTGCGCTGGCATTTCGATTAAGGGCTGGCCAAGCTGTTGAATGTTGACTCAAAAGTGTGCACTTTATGGCTTCATTAACATTCCTGAGGTTTCAATGACACTTTCTGGGCAGCCCACAAGGAGGGGGAACGACGCTGATTTAGTCATTCTAACATTGCCAAGTGACCACCACCTGGCAGAGCCTTTTTTTGCTTTGACTTTATTTATGCGTGTCTCTACGGCCAGGCAACAGTTATTTCGTTGAGGTATTTTTCTAGGTTTTACTACGATTTTTCTTGACTCTGTCTTGGCTGTTTCCCCCCAATTATTTTTCCTTCTTTTTGCTTTTATTTTGCGAGGTCAACTGCCGCTTAAGCAGACCATTGACAATTTATGTTCGCTGACATTTAAAAGTAATTGTGGCACGCTCTTAGGCCGCACAATTAATTTCGATTGGTGTTGTGTGTGTGTGTGTGTGTGTGTGTTAGCCCAGATGTGACAGCGATTTGGTCTCCAGCTTTTAGGCGCTAAATCCACATAAACGCCAGCAGCCGCTAGCCATTAAATTTCCTATTAGGCAAGTTGTTAAGTGTCAAAGCCAGGCCCACGGGGAATGTTTCTCTCTCTGTGTGTTTGGGTGAGTGTGCCATGTTAAATTAGTTTGGCCATGGCCAAAAGCCACAACCACAGCCACAGCGCGCTGTGCTTTACATTAGCCACAACTGTCGGCGCAATTGCAACACCCACAAGACCCACAAACAGCCTTTGTGCATTTGCTCTAATCGAATTTCAACGGACTCCCCCCTAAGCCAGAATTTACATAACCAGTGGCCAAAAAAGAAACAGCCAAGAAGGAGTCGAAGAAGCCAAGAAGCCAAATTAAATACAGCTTAAAATACCAACAGTGAAAATTCCACGAAAATTTGGCTGAAAATTGCAGACCAAGTGGAATGGCAATGGAAAAATAAAGAAGAAATCACCATGAAAGGCGGTTGAAAGTCAGCAATAAAATGTTTGGGGATAGTATAGACATTCAAGTTAAGTTCAAAGTTGAACCTGCATTTCGCATTAGCAGCAGACATTGCACATACGCAGCGTTGGCCCAGTTACCGAGTTTTCATTCGATTCAATTAATGGCCTCCCCCCCCAGCTGCAGCTGCAAGGTAATTTATTGGCCATCAAAGGCACACACACAGGCCTCTGTCTGTGTATTAGTCAGCATTTATTGCCTGTTTTACAAGCTCAAATGTGGCCAAATTACACATACTTAGACAGCAGAGCAACAATCAAACAAGAGTGCTACACACAGGGCCGCAAGCGAACTTCCGTTTCCGTTTGCTGCTGCTGGCATGAGGTCAGCAGCAACAACTGGCAACATCAGCAGCCTGCAGCCAGCAACTGCATTTCCCAATAATTGATTACACTTTGGCATGAAGTTGTTGCCACAACACAAAACCTCACACAGAGGGAGAACCCCCTTCGAAATGTAGAACTGCCAGGCCGCAGGAGCAGGATTTGTTATGCCAGTTGTCATTGGGTGTCGCTCAACGAGAAGCTGTGATTGATCAAGAGCAAGCCCTGAGGTGACTCTACATGAAAAGGAGCAGTTTTGGGAGTCAGGATATTTTTTAGGGCCTTAAATTATATGTTTTTATAGATATTTCCCAAAACAAATGAAGCAGAAAATAATTCTTTGCTCTTCAGAGCCTTTAAAGGTAGTTGAAATTTATTTTAAATAATATTTAGTATATATGTTAACTCTCTGATTGATTTACCTCTACAAAAGAAGTTCATAGAGTTAAAAACTTTCTCCTTTCCTGCCAGCCAATCGATCAATGCCAAGAAGAAATGCTCGCAAACTGCAGGTCAAGCTTGAAAAATTCGCTGTTCTCTGCTTAACGAGCCAAGTGAGCACTGGCATATGTATGTGTTTTGTGGCAGGAGGAGGACACGTTGTGTTGCAGGACATTACCGAAATGTGCGACAAACAGTCGCAGCCAGAAACGCCCTCGTCGCTGGCACTGCCAAGGCATGTCCTTATGGCGCAGAAGGAACAACAAGGAGAAAAAAAAAGAAAAGGACACCCGGCGATGACAATGGCGGCAACGTCAACATCAACGTACATATAACCAAGCCATTTTCATTATCCTTGGACTTGTCCTTTTTGCAGGCTGACACAGACATTGGCGGAGATAGAGGCAGATATAGAGATAATGTGCATTTGGTTTTCGTATTTAAAAAAAAAAAGAAAGAGAAGAAAAGAAAAAAACCCAAGAGGAAGAAGGCAGAAAGGAAGGCCTCTCAAGAAATGAGGGGGCCTGGCCCTTGAGAAAAGCTATTACAAATAAAAAGGGAAAGGGAATCTTTTCCTCAAAGGAAAAAATGTAACAAACAAACTAGATCGTAGATACCCTATTTAAGGGGGTCTGCAAAATAATATTTAAATATTTTTAGGAGCTAGAAATATTTAAAATAAAGATATATTCGTTTTCTGATACCTTTCTATGATTATTTAATATTTAAAATAACTTTTTTGATGCCTCAGATCTCAGTATATAAATTTCAAACCATAGTTGTTATGATTCTTACTTTCTTGGCAAACTGCTTCCCATTTCCGTGTGTCCTGGCAAATGACAAGACCAAGTAGCAGTAAGGGAAATCCCCTTGCAGAAGTAGGTTGAAAGCCGCTAAGCGCAAATGAAAATATTTTTCAAGCAGCGCTTCAACAATACACAAATGTCACCCAGATGTCAGCCAGACACAAGAAAAGCAGGAAAAACAGCGTCAGGAAAATGGAAGGCGGATGGGCTTCGGGTCGAGGCTGAGTGTGTGACAATAATGGGTCATGTATGACCATGTTGTGTGTGTGTGTGTGTGGTGGCAACATATGAGCAAATACCCCAAGCAATCATCATACTGATATGTTGACGACGAACCAATATTTTGCCAGAAGTTGAGAGTGTGTGGCACTACCTCTTCTCGGTTGCAGTGGGTCTAATTGTTGTGGGGTTAAGTATTTGACCCTTAATGCGTTTTTGATGCTAGCAAAACATGATGACAATGCCACCAGCTCGTTAGGCTTTGGTTTTCTATTAGTTTAAGCATATTCCTTTAAAAAGAAGATAATATAATCATGAAATATATTCTTAAAATCCTCTTTCTTCGTCTTTTATTGCCATTTCCTTTAATTAATTTATTTATGTTTATTTTCCAACTTGATCTACTTTCTTTTGACCGCCAACTAAATTAGCAATTCTAATTATGGTCAGACAAATTGCAATTAGAGAGGAAAATGCGAATGATTTGCCAACCCCTCTTACCACCCCCACCTAGCCTATACATATATTTTTTTATATCCTTTCGGCTTTGGCCACGAAAATTTATGCGAGAGCAGATTATCGCAGATTTCGACTTCATTTTCATTCCCATTCACACGCCGAGCGAGTTCCTTTTTGGCTTGTTTTTCCTCTTTGCTATTTTTTCCATTTATTTTTCTTTTACTTTATTTTTTTTTTTTGGTTGTTGCTATTGTAGTGAAGGTCAAGGCCGAAGAGCAGAGCGCAAAAGGTTTTCCGGACGGCCATATCTTCTGCGTTTAATTATAAAAGTTTCAGCAGCAGCAGCAGGAAAAGTTGAGCTCACTTGCAGCTTCGGCTTAGGATTTTGCCTAAGCTTTTACGGTTTTGATTTTTTGTGTATTTCAGTATTTCAGTATTTCCTTTTTTTTTTGGCATGTTAATGGTCTCGGAGATCTCAGCCGGAAATGCTACTGACAATGCCAGCACCTGAGCGCAGCATTAGGATGCAGGAGGAGCGTGTCCTGGGACAACAAAGGATGTCCTCGTTGTTGCGCGCGGACTGAGGCGTGTAAACACGGGCGGAAGGGGCTCAACAATGAAAATGCATTCAATTTTTGGTGCTGGGAAAAGTGTGTAGCCATTCTGCTTTTACACAGGGAAAATATTTTGTGTTTAACAGGAAATAAATAGTGGGAAATCAAAGCAAAAGTTAAGGTTCATTCTAAATTTAGTATAAATAACTCTCAATAAATTATTGAGTGATAAACACACCTCTTAGGATTCCTATTTAATTAAAAATGAAACACTTGACTGGTTTTTTGGGCTTAATTCTCACCCAATTTCCGCTGTGCCCCCAATTATTGTCTTGAAACTTTCACTGTTGCTTTGGCTTAGTGTCTCCCTTTGCCACAAAATTCATTGAACTCGATTTCTCACCTGCAAACTCATTGCTCCTCCTTTTCCAGGCAATGGCTTAATCAACGAGGCCGAGTTCCTGCAATGGGTGGGCAGGATCCAGGCGCTGCGGGACGACCAGCAGCAGCCCGAGGATAGTGCCAGCAACAGCAAGCCGGTGGACGAGGCGGATGATGTCACCGAGGACTTGATAGCCGCATTTAGGTGGGTATTCTACCTCCGCCCATATCCTTAGTTCTATTCCCTCTAATCCTTGCTGACTCTCCCGACTCCACAGAGTATTCGATCGTGATGGCAATGGGTTCATAACGCGCGACGAGCTGCAGACCGCCATGGAGATGATTGGCGAGCCCTTGAACGAGCAGCAGCTGGAGCAGCTCCTGGTAATCGCCGACTTGGACCAGGACGGGCGCATCAATTACGAGGGTGAGTGTGTGTGTGTGAGAGTGTAGGAGTGTGCGAGTGCAGCCGCAGATAAAGGACAGTGATGACGCAGGCGTCCGCTTGGAAGGACATGTGTGCACTGGCAAAAAATGAGGGGATATCTAAGTTAGTTTAGCATTATTTTCGATGGTTTTGGAGTCAAAAAACATTAAAATACAGGAAATACCTTATCTCTTATTGGTTTATATTATTTAAGAAATATTTTTAAAAGAACAAATATTTTTAAAAGGTTTTCTTAGATATTTTTAAAAGTATTCTTGCACTTTCTGCCTCAGTTTTAGCTGCATCTGCTCTCGTCTGGGCTTTAATCAAGTGGTAACATAAAATACCGTAGCCTCGTGTCAATATTTGTCCAACGCACCCGAAAAACTGCTCGCTCATAAATCAGCTAGACAAATACCGGTGTCGACCTCAAAGTTTATTAACCTCGGCGAACAGCAACAGGAGTTCACCTAATGCGGCGCAATGTTTATTTGTTTGTTTTTATCGTAAAAGTTCGCTTTATACGAGGTCTTGGCGAAATATAGCTGGGTTTTTAGGTAGGTTCCTTAAAACATAAACTGTGGTCTTTTTAGACAAAGGTAACTACATTTTGGAGCATATTTTATGGATAAAGAAATGCAATCAAGTGGTTTTAATAATGTTTTAGCTTTATTCTTTGAATATATGATGAGATTTCTATAAAAAGAAGAGCATAACCTTGACAGTAAAGGTTTTTAAATATTTTTTCTAGTCTTTATTATGGTTTTACTTAGTTTTCCTTTAAATATCTACTTGTGCTAATCTAAGATTTAAACATAAAATATTTCCTATGCAGAGAAAAGTAAAATGAGAATGTCTTACTCTAAAAAAGACCTAAAAACTTAGCTTACTCAAAAAGGTTTACTTAAATCGTAAACTCCTTAGTTTCCTAAGAGTGACCCGAGGTCTGCATTTAAGTTTCAGGCATAAAAAAAACTTTTTGATACAGCAGCAAAGACAAAAAAGGAAAAAATAGAGTCCTTAATGCAGTTATCCACAGAATAAAGTGGAAAAAGACTACCCGGTGGGGTGTATTACCTCAGGACACTCCCTATATACTATATATTTCCACATCCCCTGTGACTATTCTGCAAGCAGCAGCAAAAACGGCAGCACTGCAATTCCCTTGCGTGGCATTAAATTGGTTTAATAAACTTAAACTAATATGAGGGACATGCACAAACACAACGCGCTTGAGTGTCCTCTTTGTTGGTGTTTTTGTGTGTTGTTTTTTTATTCTCTACAGAGGTGTATGTGGGTGTGTGTGTGTTTGGCCGGCGTGGAATCCCTTGTATCATTAGGTTCATATGCCATCGCCTCGCTAGTTGATACTTTGACCTTGTAACGCATTGACATGTCAGCACCGCCCACAAAGGCCCCTTTCTCAGTTCAGGCAAAGTTCGAGACCAGCCCGCAACCTCGCCGACCATTTGTTTGCTGGCATCTGCAATTTATTTACTCATTTTGCAGCACTCGGAAAAAATTTCTATAAAAAATGTATCAAAGTTCCCCTTCAAAATAAGAAACTCTTCTGGAAAAGGCCTTTCTCTTGTCTTTAAATTTATTTAGAAGCTAATTTGGTTGCTGTTTCTAGTTACTATATATTTTTTCAAGTGTTCTTTCGTTGCCTTGGCTCTATTTACTTTGCACCGGCATCGACATCCACATCAGCGACATCCACATCGTACCCGTACGTATACGTACTATATAACGTATACGCAACGTTGGCCGCTCGATTTCGCTGACACTGCACACTGTGCACAGTGTGTGTGTTTGGTGGATTGGATTGGACGATTGGCCGGAGCAACACGTACGCCGCCTCCAGCGGACCACCTCAGTCAGGGATTCAGGTCCATAAACACAGAATGTGGTTCGTTTCGTTTGGAGGCGTGATTACCCGAGGCGACAGTTTATATAGTTTGGCCATCTCATCTGTGTGTTGTTGCAGGTTTCTTTATATTTTTTTGCTAGGTGGACACAAAAACTGTCAGGGGAAATAGCCCTTTGCCACAAATCAGTTTTATTGCGTTCAATTTGATCAGAGAAATTGGCTGTAATTTTTGTGTAGAGTTTAGAAAATGAAGAGTAAGAATATTAAGTTAAAGCTGGAAAATTAAAGCTAAAATAAATTAATTAAATTAAAAACTAATAGAAATATTAGTCAAATATTTATTTTTTATGCTTTTTTTCTATAAAAGTATACCGATTTATATTTAAAATTCTTAGTTTTACTTTTCCTGTGTTTTTGTGACCCTTTTACCAGCCAGGAAATCTTGCTTTTCATGGCACTCACCCCAAACAATTATTCTTAATGGATTTTCTAACCTTTTGTTTTGTGATTTTTAATTGCAGAATTCACGAGACTTTTGCTCTAAGCAATTTACGCCCGACTTGGAGAAGCAAACCAACAATTTCGAGTGGAATGTGCAGGCCGAGTTACCCCCTTCAGCATAATTGTTAAGCTATTAAGAATATACTCAGACAAGCAGAAAATAATAATATAAATAATAATTATAATGCAGCTGCAAATGTGCGGAAAATAATTGTTTAAAATTTTCTACAACAAAAAATATGTAAACTTATTTATATACAAAAGGGTTTGAAAAAGTGCAAGGCAGGCCACACACACTAAAAAACACACCCAAACATTATAAACTTTTTTAGTTACATCAAAAACACACACACATACATATGTAAATTAGTTTCAAAGTTTCCTTGATTGCAAAAAGTGCAAATTATTCATTTTCTCTATGATA
The DNA here is from genome assembly GCA_018904745.1 of Drosophila orosa. Classification (NCBI taxonomy): domain Eukaryota; kingdom Metazoa; phylum Arthropoda; class Insecta; order Diptera; family Drosophilidae; genus Drosophila; species Drosophila orosa. The sequence goes on from JAEIIH010012723.1 coordinate 10,046, forward strand.
TTAAGTTAAATGGAGCAAAGAGGAAAACTTGTAATGGAAAATAGAGTTATTTTTGTAGACGATTTGCCACAAATTAAAGTAATTTTTTTAAACACACACACATAACATACACACACACATAAACATATAAATGCATATTCGGATAAGTCTGAGCGCGTGAGTGATATTGTGTTTAGGGTGCTGCGAAAACAAAGAGCAGGCATAAAGAAAAATTCAAAGAAAATTAATACAAAAAAAATACAATAAAGGCATATATCTAAATTTGAACAGAAACAAATTCATATATTTGTATTTTATTGTAGTTATGCTGCTTTCAATGTATGCGTGTTTCAAATACCCCCCCAAAAAACCAACAACAAAAATTGTTTCAAACTTGTTAGACCTAAGGAAATAAATGTTAACACTTTATATAAGAAAACAGAAAAT
>JAEIIH010012741.1:0-45194 GCA_018904745.1 Drosophila orosa
GAGTTTGCCTAACGTGGAAGTTATTTGATTTTATAAATTTTTACTAGCCAACTTTTTGGCTGAATTGCACACAAAAATTATAATAAATATTAACAAAGCTTAGCTGGCATTTGGGCTTTTCTTGTGTATTAAGTTACTTCTTCTCTGAAGAAATAGAAACATTTAACCTTTGAATAAAACTAAAGCATGTCAGTTAATCATTTAAATTAAGTAAAGAAAATGAGTGATGAATGATTTCCTTTGGGTAGCAAAATAAAGGCTTTCTGTACAAAATCTAATTAGGTTTTAGGAACTATTACAGAGCTTTAGCAACACCACCATGAATTAGCAATAGTACGACCTTGCTTGGGCTTGGAAAACCTCATCATCATTGGAAATTAGCATATGCAATTAAAGCATGAACTGAACATGGAATAAGACATGTTCGAATTTTAATGGCAGCTGCCGGAGCAGATGACAAACGAAAATGTATGTGTCAGCCAGTTGGCAGTTATAAATCACATCGCGCCTAGATCTGGACATGAGCAATCCCAGACCTGATGAATAACCCCAGTGGAGCGTGGAACAATGGAACACCTCCGGCTGACGAACTCCCACAGACTATCCTGGGGATAGGCATAGGCATATCTCTCTGTATCCCATTTGACAAATGATGTTTGTAGACCAAGTTGAGGTCCGCCTGGCACCTTGACCACCAACCAGATCAGGGGGATCGCAAGTCCGCGGGGCACAAGCATAACTCACACAGACACCTGTGAAGACAGGTGCTGGAGCAAAAAGCCAAACAATTTGCATACGGGGGCCGCCTCATAAACAAGTGCGCGGAAGATGAGAGCTGGCCACCATGAAGATATCAATCAGCTGGAGTCAGAAGCATAGCCACTAACTAAATTCGTTTGTCCTTCTGTCAATGGCCGATAAAAAACCAATAAAGCTGCCACCCAGCAGCAGCAGCAGCAGCAGCGGCGGCGGTGGCTTGTTAACACGCAGATAAATTACACTGCCCCCGGGAGATGGCCATCGAGATGTGGTCAGCAGTGGGCACAGGAAGCGGCCGGGTCGCTGGGTCGATTGTTCTAACCATAAAGCTGAGCTTTAGGGCCCGCCACTCGGATCGCAGATCGAGATTGAGATCGAGAATCGCATAAATACGGCAGCGACTGGGAGCCGCCGTTGCAGTCGTGGCACGGCGTTCGATCAGTGACTTCCAGTGGCAGCCGCATCTTAATCTCCAGCTCCATCGCCATCGCAAACTCAATCGCAGTCCGAATCCGAATCTGAATCCGAATCCCAGCCATAACTCAGTGCGAAAGTGAGACGTCGGATTTATCGAGCGTGTAATTGGGAGCTCCGTACGCTCCGTCCGAGATTTATGATCCACGGCACCCGCCCACTGACAGCCTAAATGTCTAGGGCCCGCTCCCCGCGATTCCGCCAGATCCGCTGGCTCATCCTCTGGCTCTCCATTACCATCTCCATCAGTCAGGCTCAGTTGCCGGGAACTGGCTTCCAGGGACAACGGCCGCAGGTTCCCCCTCTGCAGCAGGCGAATCCTTTCCAGCGCCGCCAGCCCAATCCGGTGCAGGGTCAAGGACTATTTCCGGCACAGAGGAATCCCCTGAATCCACTCGGAAATCCCCTGGCATCGCCACTAACTGGAGCCGGCCTGCAGAATCCCTACACGCGCTACAATCAGTATCAGCAGCAGAACTATGTACCCATCACAGCCTACCAGAACGAGCTCAATTTGGATGGCAGCTTCTCCTACGGGTACTCATCCGCCGATGGAACCACTGCCCAGGCTCAGGGATATGTCAAGAACTTGGGATACGGCGAAGGAGTCGAGGCACAGGTGTGTGGTAAAAGAAAACCTGTTAAGGAAGCCCAGGAATTTTAAATTGAACCCGTAATATATGGATTAATTTTAAATTATATTACTTATTTCATTACCAGGTCATCCAAGGCTCCTATTCCTACACCTCGCCGGAAGGCACTCCCATCACCGTGCGCTACATCGCCGACGAGAATGGATTCCGAGCGGAGGGCACCGGAATACCTGCCACTCCTCAGTACTTTCTCGGCGCCCAGCCCTATCAACAGGCCGGTGGTGGTGTCATCAATCCCAATCTAAATCCGTATCAGACACCCTTCCGCCAACTGCCTCCATCGCTGCCCAATGCTCCCTTTCGTCCCCAGATCCCGGGGCAGGGACAGCAACCCCTGAACCCACTGCAGCAACAGCAGCAGCAACGTAACTTTCAACAGCAACAACAGAACTCCGGGCAATATCAGCCGGATCAGCCGTTCAACCAGTTGCACTCCGGCAATTTGCCCGGACAGTATGCCGGACAATTTGGCCAGCCGGGACAGCAATTTGGCAGCAATCTCACGGCTCAGCAGGCGCAGCAGCAGGCGCAGCAGCAACAGCAGAACCTTAACCAGCAGCAGCAACAGAATCTCAACCAGCAACAGAATCTTAATCAGCAGCAGAAGGAGCAGCAGAATGAGCAGCAACAGCAGGCGCTTATCACACAGCAACTGAGGGGCAGGCCCAACAACCTGGTGGATCCCTATGGCTACAACCAGTATGGCAGGCGCTTCAAAAAGTCCCCGAGGACCCCGAAGGAATAATCCAGCTATAAAGGGAATATTAAGCTTCCATTGAAACGATTAATTAGTCCAACAATGTAGTCGCAACTCAAAGGCATGAAATACATGCATACGAAAAGTCAACTCTTTGTTTTAATTAAAGTTATGATAAGTTTTGAAATGTTGCATCCATGCTTTGCAGGAAGAAACTTGTTTAGAAAGTCAATCTAGTAGCTGACTCTTCTAATTTCAATATTAAAACCATATAGTCGGTGTGAATTAGGTTAAAAAATTGTTTTCAAATTTATTAGTGCGAAAAAAGGCTTCTTTGAGCACCTTTTTTTATGCTTTATAAAACTCCCACAATTGTTTAAATGAAAAATTAAATTAGCAAATCTACAGTTTTTAACGGTACAAATTTAAAACTGAATATTTAGAGAGGGTCTCACTGTCTCAATATTTAGCCAGGTTCCTCACCGTTTTCATGTCAGGCCTTTATCTTATCTTTTAGTCATTTTCGTGGTATTTTTGTCATACACAGCTTACACTTTTTGTTTCGAAAAAAACCAAAGACAACGTGTTGGCGTTGCAAATATTCCATTTAATTGCTTGATTTTATCAGATTACTGCTCCGTCGCGGGCCGAGAAGTTGCGGTTATCCGAAAACCCTTTCGAAATTCTGCGGGGAACGCGTCTGCCCACCGATTTCACAGCGATTTCACTGCGCCCTTGGCAACAAGTAATTTCCCCCTTTCCCGTCGTTGCGCTTGATTGAGAGAGAAATAGAAAGAGAGACAGAGAGAGAAATGCAGAACGTGAAGACCAGGTCCGGTCCCAGATCGTCGCACCACCGCCGCCCCCGGCCCGGAGCAGCTGCCACCTCGACGGAGAGTGCCGGGGTCAAGCCGGAGTCCAGCGACTACCAAGTGGGCAACGACGACAACGCCTGTGTGGTGTGCTTCAAGAATGTGGACATCTACTCCATTGGCGACTGCGACCATCCGGTGTGCTACGAGTGCTCCACGCGTATGCGTGTCCTCTGCCAGCAGAACGAGTGTCCCATCTGTCGCCATGTCCTGTCCAAGGTGGGTTCCCTTTGCCTAATAGGAAACCAAAAATAAACACGATCCCCTTCGCAGGTCTTGTTCACGCTGGAGAAGCTGCCTTACCGCGAACTGGAGGCCAACAATCGCTCCGATTTCTACAGCAAGAAGTACCGCATTGGGTTCTGCAGTGCCGAGATTCAGCAGAAGTTCTTCAAGCTCCTCGACCATCCCTGTCCCAAGTAATTAGACCCCCCGAATGCTCCGATTTCTGTACTGTGACTCACACTTTGTGTTGTATTCCTTTAGGTGCGATGTGCCACCTTATCGAACCTTCCAGGGTCTGCGCAACCATGTGCGTAGCGAGCACAGCCTGCACTACTGTGACCTCTGCGTGGAGACTCTGAAGATCTTCACCTTCGAGCGCCGCTGCTACACACAGCAGGAGCTGCAGCTGCACAACACCAAGGGCGATCCGGACAATCGCTCGCATCGCGGCCATCCGCTGTGCGAGTACTGCAAGAAGCGCTATGTGGACCGCGATGAGCTGTTCCGCCATCTGCGCCGCGAGCACTACTTCTGCCACTTCTGCGACGCCGACGGCTGCAATGAGTTCTACAACGACTACGCCGACTTGGCCGATCACTTCCGGCAGGAGCACTTCCTCTGCGAGGAGGGCAAGTGCGCCACCGAGCAGTTTGTGGGCGCCTTTCGCAACGAGATCGAGTACAAAGCGCACGTTGCTAATGTGCACGGCAAGTCGCTGAACAAGCAGCAGGCCAAGCAGACGCGCACCCTGCAGCTGGAGATTACGCTGGGACCACGCGGCCGCAGCGGTCAGACGGAGCAGGGCATAGCCAACATGAGGGCACGGTGAGTGTTAAGCCATTCCAGCCAAAGAGGTCTTAACTGAAGTTCGGGGCAACCGTTTCAGGAACGACGAGCACAACGAATACCTGGACGATCTTCCGTCAACAAGCAGCCAGCGACAAGTGAGCATAGATGCTGGCAACGAGGAGCAGTTTCCCACTTTGCGAGGTACAACCACAGCTCCAAGCGTGTCCCTGGTGAGACCGCCGCCGCCCTCAATGCGCAACCTGAGCGGCACCTCGGGACTTGCCCGGACCAAAGAGAACTTCCCGGCTTTGGGTGGCGGAAACGGGGGAGTTGTGGGTGGCCCCAGTGGCAGTAGCCTCGCCGCCCGAGCCGCCCAGTCCCAGCATCCTGTGGCGGCTGTATTCAAGAAGTCAACAAGTGCTGCCAGCTCAGCTGGCCGAGCAGCAGCAGCGCCGAGCAATGGAATGCTCCTGCACGTGTCCAATCGACCAGCAGCCGGAGCCTCGGCAGCTTCGTCCAAAAAAGGAGCCCCTCCGCAACTGGACTTTCCCGCCCTGCCGGGCAAGGGAAACAAGAAGAATCTGCGCAACCTGGAGGAGGACATGCTGCCCAGCGGCTCTGCTATGCCCATGACGAATGTCTCGGCCAAGCATCGCACGCTGGTCGATGATTATGTGTCGGTGGCCAACCCAAGCACCTTCCAGAAGCTCCAAATGGTGCAACAGGAAGAGAACGAGGCCAAGGCGCGTCAGGAGGCCTTGAAGAAGAGTGCCCCCAAGCTCACGGCCGCGGAGTTTCCCACCCTAGGACCGAGTGCAAGTGCCGCAAGTTCCGCGAGTTTCAGCAGGGCAAATGTCTCGAAACCCGTTAACGGATCATCTTCCGCCTTGAACTGGTCAAAGCCGGTGTCCGAGAAGAAACAGCGGGAGCTGGAAAATCGAAAGGCTAAGGTGGCCCCTGCTCCTGTTCTGCCCACAGCCTCCGTTAAGCAGGCGCCCAAGGCGAGCAATAACAACGAACAGCAGTTTAACAAGAAGGATAAGAAGGCAAAGGACAAGAAGAGCAATCAGGAAAATCAACCCAAGGCGCCGGCGGCCAACAAACAAAAGGAAAAGAACAATAACAACAACGAACAAAAGTCAGCAGCCAATGGGACCCCATCGACGCCGATACGTAATCCAGCTGGCTTAGGTTCCGGCGGACCCCTCAAGCCGCCGCCCGGTTTCATGTCCAATGTGACTGTAAACTCGGTGGCCAAGCTGCCCAACAACCTCACATTCACCAGCTCGATGGGTGAGACCTACAACATTGTGCCTAGCCCCTACACGTACACCGATCCACCAGACACTGGCCTCAGGAATCAGGTAGGTTTTAATTATGGAAACTTTCGAATAATTACAACTAATCTTTGGCTTATTCCCAGAAATTGGTGGACCAGTTTATTGAAATACTCCAAACGCAGGAGGCTCTGAACGAATTTCGCATGCTTTCGACCAAATTCCGTGATGGCTCCTGCACGGGTCAAGCGTACTATGAGCACTGCCAGTGCGCCATGCTCAGCTCGTTCTACAAGCTGTTCCCGGAGCTCTTGGCCATGCTGCCCGACATAAGCAAGCAGCAGGTTAGCAAACTATGATTAAGAAGCTATTTATTTCAGTGATTAACGTTTTATGGTTTCTTTTAGGAGCTTTATCTGGTGCACAAGCAGCATCTGAACAGCTTATCGCCATCGCAACGCAAGTCCGTGCCCAGCCTGGAAGTCTGTGGTGTCTGCAAGCAGATTGTCATTGCACAAGATTTGCAGGGCCATCAGCAGGTGCACGAGCTGACCAAGAACTTTCCCGCGCTCGGAAGCTCAGCTTCCAATTCGCAGCGCAAGTAAAAAGGGCGAAATGGATTCATATATATAATAGCTTTATCCCTGTATATTTTGTATATACTGTTTCAGCGAGTCGAATTCTAAATGTGAAGTAGAAGTTAAACTGTATAAGCGCCTCCTCCCAACAAAAAGCAATCTGTTCTCTGTGACTTAGTCCAGGCAGTAGTGCGCGTAGTGCGACCTGGTGAAGATCAGGAAAACCTTTTTAATCAATGAGTGAGCTTCTGTGTGTGTGTAGTAAATGCCGACAACCGAATAAAGTTCAAATGAATCGAATTATGAATTAGTAATTAAGGCTAACAAGTCTTGCATTCACTTCACAGAACGGCAAGTGTGTTAATCGGGAACAAGCATATGGTTATCTCTGCTATTGCTGTTCCAGGGATCGTAAAGTGCTGATTTATTATCGGACATATGGAGCACTTTGCAACCTGTTGGGGAGCCCCCCGTTTCTGGTTATCTAATTGTTTGTCCAACAAAAGCTTTTTTGTGTTTATGGGTGATAATTTCAAAGAGTTGGGTAAATATAATTCAAGTAAAAGCTATACAGCATTGGTTTGAATGGTGAAATAGCTAGCTTTCATTTGATTTTATGTTTTTAATATTTTAGAAGGTAAATTTGCATATTTTTGGTAAAGAAAATATTAAAAAGAACATACAATTTATTTGTGAAATTTAAATGTTTTTGATTCCAACATTTTATATTCTCAATTTCAGCTGAATTAGGATTAGCTGATGTCTCATATTCGCGGAAGCTTTTTAAATTTCAATATTATTATAAGAACCCTTTTTGAACAAATGAAAATTAAAAAAATAAAGCATAAATTTAAGTTCTTTTTTTTAATTTAAAGAATTATTTAGGGTTAAATCTCAACTGTTTGGGATTTTTTAGGCTTAAATCTCAACTGTTTGAGATTTTTTAGGAGGGAAAGCCAAAATTTGCATGTGGCAACACTGCAGCCAAACAATAACAATGAACCGGCAGCGTGAGGATATTCTGCGTCAGGTAATTAATTTTTTTAAATATTATAACTAGTTAATATTAAACAAATACCTTTGGGGACAGGCTCTTGACAAAAATGCCTACCATACAGAGCGCTGGCAGGCGTACAAGAGTGATAACGAAAACACCATTCGAAACCTAGACTTGTTCTCCCAGAAACTAAGCGTGGACATTATGGTTCCAATTGGAAAGAAGGCATTGATGCCCGGCGAGCTGATCCACACCAACGAGCTGCTGGTGGGCCACTACGAGGGCTACTTTTCCGCCTGCTCTGCCCACAAGGCCAAGGAGATCTGTCGCCATCGCATCAAACTTGCCGAGGAGAACTTGAAACTGCTGCAAACCGAAGCTGATCTCTGGCAGTAAGTTGTTTATTCGTTCAAATTAACAATGGGGGAAGTAGTAATATATTTACGTTTCTTATAAACAGAAACAAACTCAATACCCCGCTCGACGAGGGTGCAGTTCCCAGTGGCGATCAGGTGGAGATTGTGGAAGATTTCAACGAGGAGTCACACAACAAGTGGATGGCAGAGCACAAGGAGCGTGTGCGTCAACAGAAGCAAGAGGAGCGCCTGAAACGTGAGGCGGAGCCGAAGAAAGGCGACAATGAAGTGCTCAAGAAGCTGGAAGAGCGCGAGATGATGGAGGAACTGGGCCTGGACCCCGACGATATCAATGAAGAGATGCTTGAGGACCTGCTGAACGTGGAGCAAGAACCCACGAAACCTACAGAGAAGCACAGTCCTAAAACCCTAACCGAGGAAAAGGAATCGCAGCTTTGGAAGAAGCTGGAAGCTCAAGAGCAAAATGAAACTGAAGATCTCAGTTTGGAAGCAGAAGAGAGCCTAAAAAGCACAGATAATCTGGTACGTCAACTGATGTCCGGTGAAATGGAAACCCCTTCCTCAAAAAAACGCATTGGAGGCGAAACAATAACAACAAAAGGGAAAGAAACCACATCAGAAGGTAAAGAACCCACATCAGATGAAGATGATGAAGATGTTGCCCAAGTGGAGGAGGTAAAGACTATACGAGAACAAATCTCTCTGCTGCCCAGCGACGAGCGAGTGGCCTTTCTCAGAGATCAACTGGATATCCTAAAGGCCAAGATGCGAAAGATACAAAAGGCCAACTTTATAAGCGACGAGCTGATTCACTTAATGAATGTTGTGGTTGTGCTAGAGGACGATCTTCAGGACATGATATTCGAGCAGGAGCTGGAGAATAGCGAGGAGGAGGAGGCACCAGACGAAACTGTCAAAGAGGCTGGTGAAGTACCTGAAAATAGCGAGGAAAATGTAGCTAAAGCAAAGAATCAAGCTGTTCCTCGGGATGTCATAAAGCTTCATGATGCGAAATCTGAAATAGTACCTGAAAACGGCATCAAGACACGCCGCATATCCTTTGCCCTTTCGGATGAAAAGCTAGAGTTCCGGCGCGAGGAAACAGTTGCTGAAATGCTGCCAAATGCCCGGAAGAACTCCAGGGATGTGATAAAGCTAGCTGAACCCGTGACCACCACCAAACCCGCAACCGAAAAGAAGCCAAAGCCAACGATTAATGAAGATATCCTGCAAAAGGTGCAAAGAAATATAGAGTTTGTCAAGGAGAATCAGAGTGTTCAGGACTTTGATTTGCTCAGTCAGATTCTGGAGGCATCCACCGGACGCATTAACACTTTGCACATTGATTTCAAACATTCCGATGCAGTGCCTTCTCCTCACAAAAGTGAGGATCAGGCTGACATACCTGGAAACCCAGCAGATTTCTATGAGAAGTACGAAAAGGATTTGGCGCAGCTGAATCAATCGTTTCCCATTTATGTAAACGGTTTCGAGGGCGAGGAAGATGTTAAAGTGCCCATAATGAGCGAAGCTGCCCGCGGGTCAGCCTATGAAGATCCCAGAAGTGAGGTAAGATCGTCACACTCAAGTCTTATTATTTAAGAATATATAAAAACCTTCCCTATTTGCAGTTCTCCAAGCCAAGGGCTTCACAGGGAGGTGAATCCACCGATTCAGAATCCGCCACCAAGTCAATTCTCCGAAATAAATCCGCTGTGGAAATGGAGCCTCGCCTTAACCAAAATCAGCAGGCGAAGAAGGGCAAAAAGGGCCGGAAACAGAGAAAGAAGGAGCGCACCCTAGACGACGACCTGCGCGACATGAGTGCCTATCAGAAGGTCATGCATGATCTGGTGGAGAAGGAGGAGCCCACGGCCCCCGAGTCCCTGCCCAAGGGCAAGTTCATTGATGCCCACGCGCCCAAGAAGCGGATCAGTCGCTTCAAGGAGCAGCGTGCAGCGCTCAGCAAAACATAGCGAAGAGTGAAACTTCAGCTGGGAGTTGTTACTGGTATATATCTGTTCAAGTTTAATGTGGATTTGTATTACAAACACAACGCAAACAATAAACAATAAACAACTACTACTGGTGTGGTGTACATTGGTTGTTAAACTTTAAATTAAACACTAGATGCTAGTCCGCTGTCACGGAATTTATTGTTAAAACATTTACATTAGGCTTCAATTTACATCAGATCAGAGATTGAGAGACGTCTCGCTGCGATTGGGTGTGTGCGATCTCTACTTACAGGCTACTTTAAAAGTACATATTAACACCTAATACATACAGTACTGATCTTAAGCGTAAGCGTACTCGGATGCGTGTATCGCAGGATTTCGCAGAAATTCCACTTGTCCAAATCAATCAAGTGAAGAAGAAGTTAATCTTCTAGGCCGAGGAACTCTCTCTCCAGGGCAGCGCCCATCATGTTCCACTCGCCGTCGTCCTCATCCTCCTGATTGTTGTCACTATTCGAGTCGGAGCCAAACTCCAAGTCGGACGGCACATCTTCTCCTGGAAATTTGCATAAATTCGGGTTAATTCAAGCTCTAGTTAGCTTTTCAAAGAGTTTTACCTCGTCGAAACTTGGCGCTGGGCATCTCATCATCATCCTCTTCCTCCTCCTCCTCGTTATTGTCATCGCCCTCCTCGTTTGAGCTCTTGTCAAAGTCTATGATGTTCGGTGCCCCAATCATTACATCCTCGGCGCGCGTAAAAAAGTCATGGGCTCGGTTGGAATTATCATCTTCTCGCTTACGTTTCAGCAGCTTCTTGTCCATGGGTGGATTTTCTGTGAAGTAAACAAGTAAATTAGCATTGTCAGCACTTTGCAGCTCTAGATTCATGCCACGTGCTTACCAAAGTTGACGGGGCCCTCGTCGCTGGACGAGTCGGATTCGAAGAATGTCTCGTAGTCCTTGTTCATGGACTCAATGTCCGCATTGGTGAAGACCAGAAGCGGGTTGAGGGTCTCGCGGAAGTTTCCGCTCTGCTCCTCCTGTTGCTTGCTGCTCGACGGCGAGATCTCGGAGCGCTCGCTGTAGTTGACCACGTGCTCGGGACTGTGACAGTGAGCGGGTGGCTGGCGGCCTTTGTTGCGCACCTTGCGGTCCAGCGGGAAGAGCTTCTCCTCCACATGCTCCCAGCGCTCGGCGCAGGTCCACAGCCAATTGGCATTCACCACCTTGATGTTGGCCTCCTTCTTGGCCGCGTTCACCTTGTAGGTGCCGGCATTTACCGCCACCAGATGCGTGATCCCTTTGCCAATGTTCGGCTGCACCTCGGCGCCCAGACTCTTGGCAATGAAGTAGGCCCGCGACTGCTCCATCTTCATTTGCGTGGGCACCAGCCCGGAGAACACCAGGTTCTGGCCGCGCAGCACCTCACACCGGATCTTGGGAACGATGATCTTGAGGTCGGGAATCTCTGTGGTCTCGTCGTAGATGGCATAGAATCTCTTGTGAATGTTACGCAGTATGACCTCCAAATAGAGCAGGTAGTCGTCGGGGTCCTCGATTTCGATCTGCTTTTGCCCGTCGGGTGGCGGCGGGCTCTTTGACGTGGATGCCAGATCTTCTGCCTTGGTGTTCGGGCTCTTTTCTTCAGTCGAACTCGTGGGGGATGCCACAGAAACCTCATTGCCTTCGGGCGGCGTGACTTCCATGGCCTTTGTGCTATCCTTGGAATTTTCATCAATAACAACTACGTCTTCACCCTCACTGGCCGCCTTTTCCGCATCCAATGAACCCGGTGAGCTGTCGTCGATGACCACTATTTCCTCCTTGGCGGAAGTCTTGCCATTCAGCTTATCACTCGGCTCCTTGGGTGTCTCTGTGGTGCTTGAGGAGTTGGAAACTTCAGGGTCCTTGGCCTCGCCACCCTCCAGCTCAAAGACATCCACGGATTCCTCATTGCCCTCTTCGTCTTTGCTTGTGCTTGAGACAGTATTGTCGCCCTTCTCGGTGTCCTCGGGCTTTGCCCCACTGCTGGACTGGGCTTTGTCTTTGTCCTCCTTCTTCTCGGTAATCTCTGCAAGAAATTCCACAACTTTAAAGCTAAAGTTTAGGGAATTTGGTTGAATACTGAACCCACCTTTGAAGTCAACACCTTCGCCGTCCAATTCGTGTTTGGACAGGCCAGGAGGGGCATTAATGTCGCCTGTGTGCTGAAAGAAGTGGTAGGGTTTCACTTGAATCAAATTGGAGGCCATATTCCACACATCCTCCCGATCGTCGATGATGCACACCATGGAGTCCCCGTTGGGAAAGAGAGCTCTGTAATCAAGGGAGTTTTTAGCGTAAGATATATAGATAAATAAGTATGTCCCTACTTTAGGTTATCCGTCTTGCTGGTGGCATTGAAACACTCATCCCTGGACAAGATTCGGTGCGAGAAGAACTTGCCCTCCGGGTCCAAAAGCTGGGCTATCATGTGTGCGTAATTGCGGGCTCCAAAGGTGCAGATGTGCAGCTCGTACAGCTGGGACATGCGCTCCAGGAACTCCGAGGTGCCGGGGCGCAGGCGCGTGTGATACCACGGCGATTGGGGGCCGTACAGCTGGAAGTGATAGATATCCTTGATGTTGTTCGGCACCGTGTCATTGGTGGTGTGTATAACCGTCTGATCGAGATCGACGAGCAGCACCAGCTTGCGATCGGCCAGTAGGCGTCGCGTGTCGTCATGCCCCAGCTTCTGGGCAAGCTTCTGGGTGACCTTCAGATCCGGCATTGTGTGCACCATGGGCACCGAGGCCTCCGACGTTTGACCCTGCAAACAGAAATGGTGGGTATGCAGCCGGTGATGGTGATGGTGGTGGTGGTGTTGGATATGGATATGCCGTGTATTTACTCACATTCTCGTTCTGACGCAAGTCGGCTCCGCAGTCCGCGCACATGTCCTTGATTACCGTGGTGTGTATGCACTCCGACAACTCCAGAATGGCATCCCTGAAAGGGCGGGAAGGCAGGCTCAGTGCTCAGTTCGTGTGTATACGGCTGCATAATTGCATTGCAACACCCATGCTCCCACGCCAGCAGCACCCAATAACCACAGCACAGAAAAACTCACCCCTTTGCCAGCAGCTCCCCATCCTTGCGGAGGCGCTTCTTCACCACCCCGGCGCGCTGGGACTTGTACTTCTGGACCGACGAGTCGCCCGATTTCCCGGGCTTTCCATCCTCGCCCACTGGCTGGTAGAGAAACAGAATTTGCGCGGCCGACACGAACTGTCCCTCGCGTACCCGCCATTTATTGATTACCGCTCTCGTCTCAGTCTCTCCCAGCGCAGCTCTCAAAACAATGATGCCGCCGCCACCGCCACCGCCGCCACCGTTGCTTCCGCTTTCACCTACGTTTCCTCCGCCATCATCGCCGTCCGCTGCTGCTGCGGCGGCCACGCCCCCTGCCGTACGGCTGGGCGATACGCCCTCCACATCCGATATGTTCTGCATCGCTGCGCTAGCACTTTTATATACAAATTAAATTTGTTTAAATCTCCTTGTTGTGTTTGCAATTTGTGTGAATATTGCCAGCCATTCGCCTGAAAATCGCAATTCACCACTGGCCACGAACAGCTGACCGCGAGTGCAGATGCAGCCCTGGCGGGAAACGCTTACAAGTTTGAACGAAATTCGAGGGGTTTTTTTTGGTAGTTTGTTGTTAAGCTGCCGCGGTAATTAGATATATTTTTGTTCAAGAGAATATTTGGTTGATTACTATTATGTCTTTTACAACGCCTTGGGGCAAAATGCTTGCATATTACCTTTTACTTATTCTTAATAAGGCTGCTTCAAAAGAGAGCTGTATATGATCGCGGGGGGTGGAGTTCTTCTTTTAAATTCTTCTTTATATTTTCTCTGATTTTTTGAGTTCAATGGCTTTTAGACTTTCTTACTTCCTCCCAATTTCCAATTGTGAAAATTTTGCAATTTTTCACATGAGAAAACTAATTGACACATATAATTATCGATGACAACCGAATCGATAACAGCCCAGCTGATTGTACGTATTACCGCTAAAATATCGTGCAACATTTCGCGTGATTCTTTCTATTCTTGAGTATGAGCAAACGCTCAAAATCAGTCACAATAATATACTATTTTTTGCTTTGAATGTGTATTAATGTCGCGATGTTTCTTCTTTATATTTTTTAAATTAACTGATTTATTAAATTTTAGGGCGATTTAAAGTGGATTTTTTAGGAGGAAATTTCAACGTTTTGAGATTATTTAGGGAGAAAGCCAAATTTTTATCTGGTAACACTGGAAAAATTCGCACATTGTTTATTGTTTGTAAATCCACACGAAATGAGCGAAAAAGGCGACAAGGAGAATCTAAAGCGAAGTGCGCCAGTGGAGGAGGATGAACCTCAGGCAGAGGCACCAGCAGAAGCCGATGCAGAGGGCGAAGATGACGCCTGGATAGGACCAATGCCTTCAGAGCAAAGCGCTCCTGTGCCGGCCAAGAAGAAGAAGGGTAAAATATAGTAAATACAGCATTTATGAGTTGAAATTAATCTCTAATTAATTATAGTGCTGCCCTACGAGCACATCTTCCTGGAGAACCTGCCCAATGCCGAGAGCTACGAGAGGAGCTACATGCATCGCGATGTAATCACGCATTTGGTGTGCACGCGAACGGAATTCGTGGTGACCGCCAGTCTGGATGGACACATCAAGTTCTGGAAGAAGGGCGAGCTGGGCATCGAGTTTGTCAAGCACTTTCGCAGCCATCTAGGTGGGTTTTAGCTTTACTTTTTGCTAGCTAATCATTAATAATGCCGTTTTTAGTGCCCATTAAATCGCTGACCTCGAATGATAGTGGCACATTGCTCTGCTCGGCTTCCACGGATCAGACAGCCAAGGTGTTTGATGTGGTCAACTTTGACATGATCAACATTATTCGGTTGGGCTACACACCGCAGTGCAGCGAGTGGATAAGTGGCCCAGGAGATGCTGTCCAGGCATTGGCCATGTAAGTCGGCTGACCTAGCTTTAAATTCTATTTAAAGCATCATTCCTTTCTAGAGCGGATTCAGAGACCAGTTGCATACACATTTACGATGCACAAGGAGGCGGGGAAGTGCTGCACACCTTGGAGAAACTCCACTCGGCGCCGGTGCTGGCCATGTGCCTGAATGTGGCCATGGATACGGTCATTTCAGTGGATCGCAATGGCATCTTGGAGTACTGGCAGAACTCCAAGCACGACTACAAGTTTCCCCAGCGCCTGGTTAACTTTGACTCCAAACTGGACACAAGTAGGGTTCATTTTCGGGCTTAGGTTATCTGTATTTAAATTGAATTACTTGTTTTTCAGGTCTTTTCGAGTTTGCCAAGCAAAAAACACAAGTCACGGGCTTGGCAGCCTCGCCAGATGGCAAACGCTTTGCCGCCATTTCCACAGATCGCAAGGTGCGAGTCTTTCAGTTTAATTCGGGCAAAATGATTCGGGTCTTTGACGAGGCGCTCTCTACATACACGCAAATGCAGCAGACTCAACATGCCCTGCCCAACATGGAGTTTGGAAGAAGGTAAGCCTATAAATAAATAAATAAACCTTATTTTAATGTGATTATTTTCCTAGAATGGCTGCTGAACGGGATCTGGAGAAGACGGCCCAGAACACCACCCTCAACATACTGTTTGATAGCACTGGCCACTTTCTACTCTATCCCACCATGCTGGGCATCAAGGTGATCAATGTGGTAACGAATCGTTGCGTCACCATTCTGGGGAAAACGGACAACATACGACCACTGCAGGTGGCCCTCTTCCAGGGCAGAATCAAGCGGCAAAAGGCTGCCATAACGCTCGAACAGGAAGCCAGCGAGAATCCAGCCCTACAGAATATTTTAAACGATCCCACGGCCTTTTGCACTGCCTACAAGTAAGTCTGTGTAAAATTATTCAAGTTAAATTTATGATAAATAATATTTGATTTGTATGGAAATTAGGAAAAATCGCTTCTACTTGTTCAGTAGAAGATTACCCTCGGATCTGCAGGATGTGGATCGTGATATATTCAACGAGAAGCCCTCTAAAGAGGACATTATTGCGGTGCCAGAGGCCACAGGTATTTGAATATTAATTACCTTTTTTGTTGTTATCATTGACTAACCCTACTAACAATTTTTTCCTGCCACGCCAACACTTTCAAGACGAAGGTTCAGTGTTTTGGTTTTCAAGATTGTACACGTACTTAATGTAAACTACTTAATTCTTTTAGTTGTTCAACGTATTTATGAAAATGTGGTGTTACACACCACCAAAGGCGATGTTCATATGAAGCTGTTCTTCAAGGAGGTGCCGAAAACCGTGGAGAACTTTTGTGTTCATGCCAAGAATGGGTAAGAACTTTGGTTAAATATCTTAATTACAAACTCTAATCATTAACTTTGTTTAGCTACTACAATGGTCACATATTCCATCGAGTGATCAAGGGCTTTATGGTGCAAACAGGCGATCCTACGGGCACCGGCACTGGCGGTAAATCCATTTGGGGACATGATTTCAAGGACGAATTTGTGCCAAGTTTGAAACACGATCGTCCCTATACGGTTAGCATGGCGAATGCGGGTCCCAACACCAACGGCAGTCAGTTCTTTATTACAGTTCTACCCACAGTAAGTTTTTAAATTATTTTAAAAGCGAATACAATTAATAAAATTAATCATTTGCAGCCTTGGCTTGACAACAAGCACACGGTTTTCGGACGCGTGTTTCGTGGCATGGAAGTGGTTCTCAACATATGCAATTCAAAGGCAAATCCCAAGACGGACAAGCCCTACGATGACATTAAAATAATATCCATACATCTAAGTAATTAGGCAGAAATTGTAAATAAATTAATTTTCATTTTCAAATTAAAAAATACCTTGCTTGTTTTTAGTATATTCTTAGCCGTTTGGTATTTTGTGAAATACCGCAACTGGTCCCAATAAACAGCTGTTTCTGCATTTCTACTCTTCGTCGGTGATTCTTTTGTTCATATAGTTTTCTTTAAAAAGCAAGGAAAGTAGGGCAAATAGGCTAATTGTAATATAATTATTTATACCAGCAGCTTTCACACTATTAGTTTAGTTCAATATTATTATTCAACAGTGATTAATGGCTCAAGTAGATAGGGTTTACTTATTGCAAACTATGCGGGCTTCTGCAATATGAGGAGTTTTGTTTATGCTTGAAAGGAAAAACAAAGAAACCGAAGCTGACGAGTTACTTGTGCGTTTCGGTAATCTATAAAACTATCTGTAGGGAAAATAGGTTTTGCCCCAGATTTACAACGCCATTTATTTGCGATTGTGTTCAAACAAGGTATGTGTATTTGTATTAGCTTTTAATTGGTTCCCACAATCATTTCGCATATGGAACAGCTCCTTATCTGCAAAATTCTGGGCCTTTAAGTTAGTCACGCTCACAAGCTCCAGATAAATCCTTGATTTCAGTATGGAAAACATGAGCTAAAGTCGGATACAACCACTTGCCATCATGTCTCAAAGCGATCCAAGCGATGTTCGCAGTGCTGCCCAGCTTATATTGACCAATGCGCGGCAGGGGAATAATGCCTACCACATGCAGTACGATATGTGTGAGTATTACGAGTATATAATATACACAATTCCTACTTAAACTATAAATATCTGTATTTCAGCGCGAGCACATTCCATCAACCTGATTACAGAGGACTTCCTGGCGGGCTACATGCAGGATGGTCGCATGTCTGTGGTGCGACGTTTCTTCTGCCTATTTGTTACCTTCGATCTGGTCTTTGTGTCGTTGCTGTGGCTCATTTGCATTGTGGTAAGTGTTTGGGATTTATTCTAATGAGATTCGGCAGTAGAACCCTTTTTTATTACAGATTGACGGTGACAATATATTCAATGCCTTTCGCAAGCAGATCTTGGAATACACCATCTACAAATCTCTCTTCGATGTGGTGGCCATTGCCATTTGCCGCTTCGTGGTGCTCATCTTCTTTTATGCCATTTTGTACATCAATCACTGGTCTATAATAGCGGTGGGTTGCGTTGCTGATCCCTAATTAACTTGATATAAACTCCTATCTAATATTTCACAGCTCTCTACAAGTGGCTCCTGCTTGTTCCTTATCTCCAAGGTGTTTGTGTTTGATGTAAGATTTAATACATTTTCTATCTTAAACTGATTTAAAACTAAATGCTGTCGTCTCCCATTCAGTGGCTGCAAGCAAAGCAACAAGTATTCGAGGTTATACTCATAATAACTTCGTTTATTCTGGCTTGGGGCGAGGCCTGGTTCCTGGATTGCCGAGTGATTCCACAGGAACGACATGCCCGACACTATTTCCGATGTAAGAACATTACCTTATATTTTAAACAATTTATAATTAAATCTCTTGCATACTTTAGCCATGACAACGACGAATGATCGCACTCCCTTGGTGCAGCCAGCCATTTTGACTGAGAACGAACGGGGGCCGCAAAGTGTAACTGATTTCTATTCACCAATGGACACGACCCGACACTCCGACGAGGAGGAAGAGGAGGTAAGCTATTCATGAATGCACATTTTTAAATATCTTGCTGAATAAGAAAGCTGGCTATATAAGAGAGGAGTGATGATAATGGAAACACCAGCAGCCAGATGAGATCGGTAGTTCTTCTAGGAGTTACTTACCCATATATTCCCTCTCATTGATTTCCATTTCAGGATGAAGAATACAACCAAATGGGCCTGGATTGCCTGAGAAAGGCTTATGCCATCATAGAGTCCAGCGACTGGAAGGTGGAGAAGGTTACCCACAAGGGCGACACCATTCACAGCACCCAAAGGGAGAAGATAGGCAAGGTTTACAAGTTGACAGCTCGGATCAAGTACCCAGCAAAGGCTCTAATGGAGGATCTATTCTATCGCATTGAAGACTGCCCCAAGTGGAATCCTGCGCTGCTGGAGTCCAGAATTGTGCGAGTGAGTCTCAAAACGAGCTTTAAAATGAAGAATCAATGCTAATGTGGTGTTTATTTTTGCAGAAAATCAATTCCTACACGGATATAACCTATCAGGTGTCCATTGGCGGTGGTGGTGGCATGGTCAAGAGCCGCGACTTTGTCAACCTGCGCTCATGTCGCCTGTTTTACAACGGCAAACTCTGCGATGACGATGAAGCCGCCCAGCTGAGCAGCGACGATGATAGCCCCCTAAATCGGTCGTGCGAGGGCAGTGTGAGCACCCTTTCCGATGGCGATTCGAACACACCGCTACCCGGCAGCGTGTCCAGTTGCAAGGCCAAGTTTCCCAGCTCGTCCACGGGTCCCGCCACTCCCTTCGACACCCTGGGCAACAGTTTGGGGGCCAAGAGCCTGGGTCCCATTATAAACTTTGAGGAGGAGCCACCGCCGCTGGATCAAGACGAGTTTGAGGATGCCAAAGACAAGGTCGATGAGCCAGAAGCAAAACCTAGTGTCCCAAGTGTGGGAAAGACCAAGGATAAAGTGTGGGTTAGCTCGGCGAGTAGTGTGCAATATGCGGGAGTGCCGCCCTCATCCAAATACACAAGGTAATCGTTAAGAATTGAAATGTAAGAGCCATTGCTTACCTTTAACATTGAATTGCAGAGGTGAGAACATTGTGACTGGGTTTGCCTTCCGCGAAATCGTTGGCAAGTCGGACAGTTGCATTGTGGAATGGGTGCTGTGCTTGGACCTGAAAGGCTACATACCCCGCTATGTCTTGGATGCGGTAAGTAAACTACTAGACTCTCATTTACCCACATTTATTGACATGGAACTCTTGGCAGGCCCTCACCTCCTCCATGACCGATTACATAACCAACCTGCGCAAGCATGTCAACGAACTGAGGCACCGGGGGCGCGGCCGCGTCCCCAGGACCCACTAGTAGCCAGGAACTGTATTTTAACTTTAATCCGATTGTATCTCAGAAGTATCTACTGGAATATTTCAATAAGTTTGAAGCCAGAGCAAGGAGTTCAGTGCTGTTAGTTTATTGAGTATTGTATGCTGTATATGTATGGCATAAGTATGTAACTATGTTCGTATGTATATGCTGCACGGCTTACATTATAAATTTTATACATGACTTTTCTAATGTCCGGCCTTTCACACACAGTCAGTCGCAGGTGCAGGCGCAGCACCTGCCGCCCATCTGCAGCTGGTGTACGAGTCGTAGGCTTGAGATCAGTTCTTGGAGGCGCTGTCGCAGGGCGTGGTCCTATTTGCTGTCGTTCTGTGGAAACCACATGGGACACGCCTCCATGGCCACCTCGCACACGGCGCTCATCTTGGCGCTGTCATAATCTGGCAGGGATTTGGATATGCATTAAGAGAAGGGAATTTCTAGCGGGGAATGGTATTACCTAGGCTGTTGCGCTTGCCAAAGATGCTGCCGTTGAAGGGCGGCTTTCTGTAGGCCGCCTCACTGGAGCCCAGCAGGATGGCTGTGACCAGGATGGTGACCAGGAGCAGAGTGAGAGTGAATCGCAGAGCCATCTTGCAGTCGTCGTCGGTTAGCGTACTTCTGGGCAGTGTGCAATGTCTCGTCCGAGCGATTGGAACTAGCGGATGCTTCTGTGGCAATCCAAGGAAAATCCATCGCTTTTATACTCAAGCCCAGCGAGCAGAAGAAGGCCTCGTCCTAATTGGGTTACCCGCCGCTTAATTGAAAAGAGATTGCTTGGGGACTTTTTCGCGTGAGAGACTATCAAATGTAATTACATTTCACTTAACATATTTACATCGCCTTAACTACTACTAGGCTACTACTATCCATGGACCTGGGGCGGGCTCACGTCTTGGAGTTCCAGTCCAGCACCTTGTTGAACTCCTTCTCGCCGAACCCGATGGCCGCCGACTGCTCCATGCAGTTGGTCTGTCGCTTCAGGTTGTCGATCATGTACAGCTGCTTCTTGTAGGCGTTGAGCAGGTCGTTCCGCTGCCGCTTCAGCGCCCGGATTCGGTTGTCCCGCTGCTTCAGCTCCTTGCGCTGGGCGTCCAACTGTTCGCGCTGCTCCTCGCGCAACTGCTTGAGCTCTAGGCGAACAGTGTCCGCATCTTCCTGGGCGCGGGACAGGCGGTTCTCCAGGTTCACGTTCGTCTGCTTGGACACTTTGCTCTCCCGCTTCAGCTGCTCCAAGTCTCGCTGTTGGCTGGTGAACTCTTGCTGGCGCTCCTTCTGCCGTCGACTAGAGTCCTCGCACTGCCGCTCCGTCCGTATGAGCTGCTCGGTCAGGTGCTTGTTGGCGCTCAGCGTCTGGTCGCGCTGATTCTCCGACTTGCGCTGCGCCTCCAGGGCTTTTTCGAGCTGCTCCTTTTGCCGGGTCAGCTCGGATGCATGCTGGGCATGGTCCTCCTCAAGAATGGCCACCTTGGCCTTGAGGAATCTGGAGAATGAATGGGTATAGTTATTGTGGTGACTCTTACAGCTGTCCTAGTCTCCTCCTTACTTGATAAAATTATCTTGGGTAAGTTGCTTCTTGGCCTGGCCATTCACCACGGTGGTGCTCTCTCGCTTCTGGGTGACCTCCACCTGTACGACATCATCCCTGCTGGCTTCTTCGGCGTTGTTCCGCAACAGCATGTCCAGAGAGGGACTCTCGCTGAAATTGGGGTTCCGGTACTTGACATACGTGGCCGTCTTGCTGCTCACATCCCGCGTGAAGGTGCTATACTTGGCCACTGCACGGTTGCCGGGGGGTGATGCAGCTGTCGCTGTCGCGCCCACGGCCTTGGTGTTCCTCCAATCGGGCGCCTTCGACTTGGTCAGCAGACTCGCATCAGGCAGCGGCGATGTGGCCACCGCTCGGGCCATGACAACAGCGGCGGCCGCATCCCTGCCGGGCGGAGTTTTCGGTGTTGGCTTCGCCTGGGACGTAACTGCGTTCTTCCTCCGGAGCAGGGTGCTCGGACCCTTGTGCTTCTGGAAGGTGGCATATCGTGCCGGTGCCAATGCCGCTCCGCAGGCAGCGGGCGGGGCCTTGCCTGGATACATGACCTCGGCAGCGGAGCTAAGGGACAGCAGATTCAGCTCCTGGTTAATTTTGAACAGTTCCTTTTCACGACACAAAAGCTCGGCCATTTGAACGGGCAAGCACTTGAGTGGCGTTCAAATCGTTTCCAAACCGTATTCTCGGCTTTTGATATAATGATTCTGATTTAATATAAAAGACCTGGAAAATCTAAACACATTGAATTTTTCTGTTTAAATTTGCTCTGCCTCTTCGAAGGGCGGTGTCGTCTGAGTCGAAAAACTAAGTTGAGTTGATGGATTTGCTCCAAGAGTAAATAAATTTTCCGGCCGCCAAACAGTGGTAGTTACCCCTGGCTACCTGGTGGTCCCCTTGCTACCGTGTCCCCTGCTCCGGACATCCACTTCTGGGAATCCTAGGACTCACGTCCCTTCTCCTGTTGTTTTGGTGTTTTTGGGGGTGATTTTTCCGTTTCGGTTTGTTCGATTGTCTCCCCTCTCAGACGACTGTTGCTTGGGGAATCGAGGAGCTCAATCAAACTATAGCTGGTGTGGGTGTTAAACTTCACACAAAAGATACCAATTCGCGTGGGCTGACTGTGCCAATGCTCTTCAGAATGCGAATGATGTAACTGAACCATAAATAAATACTTATTAAGCATGAAAGCTTGCGGAAGAAATAAGAAATAAGTTTGGCCTTGAATTAGACGTCAAGGCAGATGGTCTCTTAAGCTGAATTGTTTAAAACAATTATAGTTTTCTAGTTTCTCGTGCTTTTTAAATGATTATTTGACATTTTTCAACTATTATTTAATCATTAATAAGCTTCAAATTATATAAATATACTTCAACTAGTGAAATTATTAAATTAAATATTTCCCATTGTAAAAAGGTTGTTGAGAATTTTCTGCTTAGCTAATTTATGCTTTTCCAATTCCAAAAACAATTCATATTATAAAGAATTCAATTTGGTTATGTTTTAAAAAGAAGTTTCATAGAATTCCCTCACGCTTCAAAAGAATATTTCGTTCGATCTTAGAATTTCCCTCTAGAATATCAAAATGTCAGAATAAAGAGCACGCATAATAATCATAAATATTCAGCATAACTAAAAGTACAAACAGAAACACGCGACTTAAAGGGAAATACCCGAGAATAGGACAATGCTCGGAGACCTTCTTTGGGTGTCACAGCTACTACCTGTGATTGTACCTGTGACCGTGAGGGTGCAAGGGTGCCCTCTGGGTTCACGGAATGTAAATGCAAGTTCAAGATTTATGGGCGGCATAAGTAAAACAAAAGAAGATAGGCAATTGTCCCACGGCGAGAGCTCGTTGAGTCAATCCAATCAGTCGAGAGGCTGAGTAGCAACAGAGGCTATATATGCCGTCATCAAGGTGTTCTTGTGACAGCCCACACATTGGCCATAATTGCAGCCAGTCTGTTGCCAAGTTTGAGCAGAACGTGGCCACCAGTTTTAGCACAGCACAGCTGTGGCTAAAAGTATGACTGTTGGTCTAGAGAGAGGCTTTGGACACTTGGAATAAACTTTACTATTTGAAGAAGGCTTTTAAAAGAACACTTGTTGGGAAATAAAATATATTTGAAAGGCAGAACATTTCATTCTAATTTTGTATATACTTTTCCCCCAGTGTAGCCCTTGGACCTTGCGATATGGGATGACCACCGCACAAACCTCTAATTATCCCGCACCGCACTCATTAGAAAGACAATCCCGAGCCGTTGGTGTGGCAAAGGGAGCCAGCAGAGCGTGGCATCCCATCTCCAGTCGGGTGCAGTGCTGAAAAACTGCCAGCGACACCAGGTAATACCTACTAGAGATACTATTAACTAAAGAGCTGGCTCTAAGAGCGCACTTGGACTTGCCAAATACTCCGAAAACCGCCTAGCGACTTGCCACTCCGAATCTTGGCAAGACCGGTTGTGGCGACGCCGTCTTGACGGACTGCGAGAGCGTCTCGGCCTCAAGTCTAGTCAGTCTTGGCCAGGTTGGTGTGCGAGACACATCCACAACGCTCAACGAACGCACGGATCCGATCGCACGACAGATCCGATCCGAACCGCTCCATTCCGATCCCATTCGATTCGATTCGATTCCCGTGAGTGTGAGATTTTCGAGTGAAAAGTGGAGTGTTCTGATAGTGCGTTTACTCGGTTCTAATTAAATCGTGCCAGTGGATTCGAAACGCAATCTAACAGATTTTAAATTAAAAAAAAAACGTTGCGGTTGTTGCTGTTTTTTGTGTGATTTAAAGTATATCTTTGTGTATTTTTTCCCCCGATTGTTGCTGCCCTTGGGAAGCTACGATCGAGCATTAAGCTCGACGGGTGGTTGAACCGCACCGAGTAAATACGTGCTGAATGATTTGTGAATCTTGAATATATTGCCTGTATTTTTTTGGGAGGGACGTGTAAAAGTGTCGGGAAGTTTGTTGCTTCAAGTCTTTTGTTTGTCTCTCTGAAAAATACAAAAAAAAACAGCAGCAACAGCAACCGCGGATTATTTGCAACAATTCGCTAGAGAGGACTTGGGACTCTCTTCCGTCTCTCCGGTCGCTCTTGGCCAAATCTCTTAAACGTGTAATTCCCGCAGCGTTAACATGTAAAACGAGTGTTGGCCACAAAAACGAACAAAATTATAGAGGAAGCCCGTTCAAAAAAACAAAAAAAAAAAAATACAAGCAAAATATACACACACAAAAAATGAAATGAAACTTGTGTGAAACAAAATTTTCAAAAAATCATCATTATTTTTGGCAACCAGTTTAAACCGTAGCAAAATCGCAAAAGAAAACCAAACCAATATATAAGACAACGGGCCACATAACTAATTGGATTACGCAAAAAGGGCGAAGTTGGATAGAGGTGAGTGTTGTTTTATGTTTTGTTTGTTTTTTTTGGTTAAAAAAACCAGAAAACCCCGAAGAGAAATACAGTTAAAATCGGGGCGAATCGAAGTTTGTGCCGTTTTGCAAAAACAAAATCCGAAACAGCCTTAAAAGATGACTTCATAAATCGCCAGCCGACGTGGATGTGGCTGTGGCTGTGCCAAAAATCCATCAGCCAAACCGGTTGGCCTCTGTTTTACCTCGATTGAAATTCGCGGAATGATTGTGATGAGGAATATCATATTTTTTTGCTCGAGCCGGGAGACGAGCAAAGCAGGAGCTGTGTGCAATTGCTTTTCTGTGCAAATGAAATGGGCTTTATCTGCGTTTTTCGCACAAACCAATAACCAAAACTGTCCCCATCTTCGGCATATCCGAACCTGTTTGCCAAGGCTGACTTTGGCCGAAATTGGCTGCCAAGTTCGCAGCCAGTTGCATCATCTGGGGGGGACACAAACATGGCCGGGATGGGCAGCTGCTTGAGCAGCCACATCACGGACATCCGTCTGGCATCCGCTTTTCCAGGTTGCCACTTCCCAGTTTCCATTCCTGGATGTGCCGCGCATAAGCAATGTGTCATCGAGTTGAGTTTTCCCAACCCCCCCAAGTCCATTCACATTTTCCACGCATTGTGTGCGGCCATTATAAGCCAGAATCTGTTGCTAATTGGCTGCTGACCCAACGAACTTCCCGGAGTAAGTAAGCTCGGGTTGGGTTCTCCTAGTCGAGGTTTTAGCACTTCCACGGAACATCAAGCGATCCGTACAGGGCCATAATTATGTTCGTCGGGGTCGTGTGAGTCTTGGCGTCTAAAGAAGCAATTAGAAAATTTGATTGATGGCGGCGGGAACGACTTCGGCTTCGGCTTCGTCCCAGCCCGACACTTGCATCATCTGGGGATGGCTTGGGATGGGAACCCAGCCGAACTGAACCTTTCCCTTTTCGGGTGATGCATGGCCTATTAATTGGTTAATTTGTGGTTTGTTAGCTATCAAAATATTGTTGTCTGATGGCCCAATGTAATGGTCTTCATCTGCTGTTGAATGCAACGCCTTGTGTTGTGAATAATGTATAATTGCCTCGGATCTGGCCTATCAATGGAGTCAAAGTAGTAATAGTTGCCCCCGCAACTTCTGTCGGATATTTACTCCTCTTGCCTCCTCTCAGCATTCTCGGAGAATGCTTTGGCTTTGCTTGCCACAAGTATTTCGCTTTGGCGTTTATGAGGAACGCCAACGCAAGCGTAAAATTTGTATAATTAAAAGGCGAATCCGAGCTGGCGGGCTGCCAGCTGAATACCAGTTTCTTAGCCATCATGTGTAGTTAACTTGTTTATATAACAACAGGCCGAGGCAGAGCGAAGAAAAAGGCAAACAGCTCGAAATGTGACCTTGAGGCGGGTACAAAATGTATAAAAATAAAGACGGAAAATATGCTTGTATGTAGTATATTTTTTATTATTACTCTGCGGTTGGGTGATGTGAAGTGTGGAGCGAGGCAGAGTCCGCACTTCCTCCAACTTCTGTGGCTTTAAATGCAAAATTATGACGAATCTGGCGTTTTGGGTTCATGAACTAAGCTCCGAAATGCGTGTGGGCCTGCCAAAATGCCAAAAGGTGTGCGTTGTTGATTGATTTATAATCTCCCAAAACTCCGAAGAACCGACAAAGAAAGCGCCAAAAGAGAGTTCGTTCAACCAGGCTAAGACCTTTGGCAACGTTAGATTTTCCGCTGCGAAGATATTGATTTACAGTTCAGTCGAAAGACCCCAAACGAAAGACTTAGGCAACGAACTTGGCTGGCGAATTACTCATACGACACGTTGCCTGGCCTGCCACTAATTATGCAAAAACCCCCAAATGCGCCGCTAGAAAGGCGTGCCAGTCGTGAGTCATATGCTCTCCGGTCTGGACAATGCGCCTGCTGCAATGGTTTTCTTGTTTGTTTTTGGCCAAAATGAAAAGTCGTCTGGCTAGTTGTACCGCCCGCTCCCCCGCCGTTGACACCGCCACCTCTGGCGAATTAAATCAACATTGGCAAACTGAAGCGGACTTAAATGCAGGCTTTTACCTTTAACCAAAACCCCACGCAAAAAAAAACAACCTCACCATTGCAGTCTAGTTTGTTCCATTCATTCGGAGTAACTTTCAAATCAACAAAAAACCTTAAATGGGGTGTGGCGGCAGGCCAAGACTTTTGAACTGCCTTGGGTTGGCCAGTGGTTAACTGAATTAAATGGCCACATATTCTAAGCTGGAAGTAAAGAAATAATGTAACTATGCTCTTTATAGTTTAGTTAACAAAAGTTATAAACAAAATCTAATGAGAAAAATTATATCTTTATACCCTTCTTTCAAGATTTTTAAATTATATTCAGTAAAGGAGTCATTTCCCACCCTATAAATCATATATATTCTTGATCAGCATCAAAAGCGGAATCAATCTAGGCATGTCACCAGGAAAAAAATTTTTTAGCTATTAAAAAAAAAATGTAAGGGGTTACATCGTTAAAAATGTAAAAAAATTCGCAAACGAATTTAATTTTTAAAATTTTAAATTTGATAAGCAGAGTTTTTATTTTAACCTTATAAAAATTAGCACAGAAAAGCTTTCCGAATTGAAATGAAGGCACTTTTGGCTAAGTTATGGTCGAATTTGATGGTCCAATTGCAATTGTTAGTTTCCCTTATGGATTTATAAAAAATACCTTAAATATAAGATTAATAAAATAATGACAGTTCTTACTGCTCTAACTATAAATATACATTCCGCAAATTCAAAACATAAGTCTTCATAATTCTTCTTTTATAAAACGGATATGACCTAAGCCAAAGAAATAATTTCCTTAACCCCAACCAAGTTCTTTGCTCATTTAAGCCAAGTATGAGATCATGTTTTCCCTGTATATAAAGATAAACAACACTAAAATATAAAAAATAAACTTATGTACAAGCTGAGCCAAGGGAAACGCGTATTAAGTTATTATGAGAGGGGGAACATCAGGTCTGTAATTAGTTATTACCCGTGTTTCTGGCTCATCAGCGGGTTCCCTCATCAGTCGCCGCCAAGTATAAACATTTAAAATGGCCCTCAATAAATAAGTTTTAATGACGAATTATCCAGCAAGCTCCCAGTAGCCGCAGCCCGTTGCCAATGTCGCTGGGAGCCTCCATTTTAAGTACTTCTAGACGCAAAATCCAAAGCCCAAGCAAAAACGGAACTACAAAACTAGTTTCAGCTCTGCCTTCGGGGCAAAATGAGAAAAACACGAGAGAGAAAAAAATAATACAAAACAGCGGGTAACAATGGGCGCCAGTCAAAAGGCAAAAGCAAAAAAGCAAAAAGCGCAAAGTAAATGGCTTAAACTGAAAAATTTTAGACTTGCCTGATAAAAATCAAACACATTCATGTCTACGGCTTAGCTCAAGTCACGTTCAATGCGAATTTCTTTGGGGTTTATGGGGATTTTATTTGTAGTTTGTTGTTGCTGTGGCAAAAAATAGCCGCAGAGCTTGTAACCCACAAAAATTAGGCGTCAAAATGAGAAGGAGAGAAGAAATATATTTAGGCTGAGAGCCGCGGGCTTATGGTGGGTGTCCAATCAGCGCTTTGCATATTGCCAGTCAGCGTTTGAGTCAAATTGGACATCTTGACAAATCCACGCCAAAACAGAGAGAACTTACAAAACCCAACAGCAGCAGCAGCGGCAAATACGCAACCAATTGGCCAGCCAGCTCCGTTTTGGTCTCACCCCAAACTTGGCTCGCACAATGTGGCAAGACGCCATCGTCTCCACGCTCCAGTTTGAGTTGCTGCTGCTGCTGCTGCGTGTGGCAACCAACGCAACCAGGTCAGCCCCAGACCCCAGAAGGTGGGGTCGCACCACTCCGGCTAATGATGTGCGATTTTCAAATTCTCACATTGCCTTAATGGCCAATTGTGGCCGGCTGCTGTTGGCCAAATCAAAATCTTTAAACGGTATCGGCGTTGGCGTTTATTGCAATTGGCCAACAGCAAATTAAAGCATTGTTGCCTCATTAGAGCCAAACAAAGGGGGGGACGGCAAAAAACTCGAGACAATTGCACTGACCTTGGGGTAAG
Source organism: Drosophila orosa (assembly GCA_018904745.1). Classification (NCBI taxonomy): domain Eukaryota; kingdom Metazoa; phylum Arthropoda; class Insecta; order Diptera; family Drosophilidae; genus Drosophila; species Drosophila orosa. The sequence continues at coordinate 28,668 of JAEIIH010012741.1, forward strand.
GAAAAACATAAAAATAAAGCTCGTTCCGAACCGTTGACTTGGGGAGCGACTGGCCAGCAAGTTGGCTGACTGGCTGACTACCTGGCCATCAATTCCCGATCAAATGCCAGCTAATTGTGAGATCGTCGCATTAAAAATTCTAATTTCCAGTCGTAGCGCCTGCATACGAAAGCAGGTGAAAGTCGATGCCTCAATTGCCTTTGATCATCGAGACAAAAACACCTGGGGCTAGCACAACTAGAAGTTGGGTAAAAGTAAAAGCTAAGCCGAAAAATCTAGCATTGAAGCCCGGTTGCCGGTTGACCCCGTTAAACAAAATAAAGAAATGACTGACCGCGGAGCTGCCCTTTTTGTTCGACGACTCCGCTAATTGCCGTCATTAAGAACAATGCGATACAATCACACACAATGCAACGGAGGAGAAGCGAAGCTCTTTAAGGCCATAATATACCTAACCCTCCCCAACTTACTTTCTATGGCAGCAGCAGCGAAATTGCAGCGAAATTAGCTCTACGCATCGCTATGCTGATTGATCGTCGAGCGGAGGTACCAGATTTAATGGCGAACCGCAACCGAAAGTTGGTATCCCGCATCCCGATCCCGCATCTCGCCATCGTTCCAAATGGGTCAGCCGTGTGGTTAAAACCGCTGCCAGTATGTGTGCCCATTCGGTTTGTGTGCTTAGCACAGATTCTCTATGATTTTACTGTGATTTTGCCAGTAGTAGAGGAGTGCCTTTGGCTATTCCAGATTGAAACCAGATCTGAGTGAGATGGGAGTCGTCGATATTCTAATTGGTTCATTTCCAGAGCTCCCTCGGAGATCTCTTCCCTTGATTAATGTGGTTCACCCAGATACGTTGATGAATGAACCCATCCACACAGGAGGTCGGTCCGTTGCCTTTAATTAAACGGCCTTTGGCTTTGCCTCTGGTTCCCTTCATTAGTCGCGCCCAGCCCCAAACATTTAATGGGTAATTAACATTTAATTTTCGATTATTTAGTTGAGTCGCAATTTTACGCACAGTTACGCGCCTTTTCACACACTTTTCTCTGGGCTTTTCCACCGACTTTGCTCGAGCAGAAAGCTGTAAAGTTAAGTGTGCATTTCAAAACTATGTTTTTTGCATACCCCCTTTGCGGTATTTAAACGCAAATAAATTACGTTCGCTGGAAAATGGAAACACGCGAGGTCATTTAGCCGCCACATTAACAGAGCACACACACACCGCACACTCGTCTCAATGAAAATGCAATTGTTTAAACAAAAACCTAACAATAAAACACACAACTTTGTGGCTCATCGTTGTCGTGCACGCAAAACCCATTTAATTTATTCAGTTGCACGGCCCATTTTGTTGTTTTTACTTCGATGTTTGTTTAGTAAAGTTTTTTGTTTTATTTTTCGTTGCTATTTGCCCCAAGGAATGTGTGTCAAATGAATTTTAATTGACACCTGAAAATATCCGTTACCATCGAGTGCACACTCAGCCATTTCGATTGATTGGGCAATGAGTCATGTTGAGGGGAGGAAATTGTATAATTTATATTCTAGACTCGGGTTCTGGGACTACTCACTCCGTGGGCTGAATATTAGATTGAGGAAATGCGTTTTGGTTAAAGGAAGTAGCGGCTGTGCACACTGAAAATATAAATATATTCAATATATAAAGGAGAATTTAAAAGATAAAACTTTATTTGAAGTAAAATAAGTTTTATTGTTTTAAAAATTCATGTTTAGTTAGTTTAGTTTCATTTTTTTTATTTATTGTTATACTTGACTTCAAACTAATTTTGTCATCAAATTTGGGAGCTCTAATTTGTATTGTTTCTTAAGGTATTTTGCCTCAGATGGAGATAAACTCTCACAATGATGCTCATTACAAATATATAGACATTAAGAGGTCAGAGATGCCTCCTCAATTATAACATAACTATGTTATAAATCCTATATGTTAACTTTCATTTCCTGCCTATTTAAACTTTTCTTTTTATAACCAAACAACCTTTTGATCTAAACCTCATCTATAAATGTGAAAGAACCTTGAATTAACCCAAAATATCTGCCCCAATTCTTTGCAATTTCCCTTATCACCGATGAACCTAATTGAAGGTCATTTTCGATTTGCCATTTCCATTGGGCATTGGCATTAAATATTTTATTTTCCCTTGCTTTACTTTTTGTCTAGTTTCAAACTAGGTAACGAGAGCAGCAGAGATGCCAATCAAAGTCATTATTCATAATGTTCGTTGGCGTGCTTCGCCGCATTTTTCCTAGCTAATTTTTTGCCTGCATGAGCTGCGTTTTCAATTCGGATTTATTTATTTATATTTTTTTGTTGCTTACCTGTGTCTCCCTCTGTTGGAGCTTGCGTCATTTTGCTAATTTTAGCTAATTTATTGCAATGCCAGTGGAAGTGCGCGCTCGTACTGTCGTATTGTCGCCGTGGGATGTCGCCGGCTCCGATGGCGATGCTGGCGTCAGTTGGCCATTTGCATTCGGCTCCGAGCCACGTTGGTTGCGAACCAATCCGATCTCCGATCTCTGATCCGCATTGTTCAGGAAGTGTGGGCTCCGGAGCTTTGACAAATTGATGTGTGCTTACTGCATAATGCCAACAATTTATCAACTTCCAGCCATATCTATTGACCCAATTCCGTGCCTCTCCCGAACCCATTTCCATAACAACCAGACTCCGACTCCCAAGGAGATTACAGCTCTTGGATAATAACCGAGCCAGTTTCTGTATCTGTATCGGGGTATCTGCATCTGGATACGGTGCTTTGGGGTGAGTGGATGTGGAGTGCGGGTCTTGTGATATCATCGTCGTAAATGAAATGTGTTGGCAGCGGCAGTGGTAACAACAAATCATTATCGCCTGTCGGCCGTCAGCGTAAGCCGCGGCTTGTTGTTGTCTTGCGACGCCCAAGATTATAATCAAGGTGCACAGTGAAAAATATATCGCATTAAAGGCTGATTTACATTGTTGATTTTCTATAACAAAAAGGTTGATGATTTTAAAATAAAAATAGGTGAAAATGTATAAAGGAAAACCTGCCATGTTTACTCAGCAACAAATTAAAGCGTAGAGGGAAAACTTCATGATATACTTGCTTCCTTGATAAATATTTTATAGAGTGCCCGTCCTCCGTAATCAATTATTAATTTAATAATTTCCACCAATGATATAAGCAATTTAACATAACATTTTATAACAATTTGTAATTGTTTTTTAAGTATTAAGAATCAAAGGTCACTTCCTATCTTCTCTAATATTCTTAGAAGCTCAAAGATTGATTCTCTCATTTTCCCCGGTGTACTGACCAGCTTCGGAAAAGCCTTCCTGGCCATGACTGGCCTGCAATGTTCTCAGCGGTCTGCAGGAAGTGGAAAAGCGTTTGTCACGGGCCATTGATATGTGTTTAATAACTCTCGCGTAATAGTGCACGGCTTCTGTTGCACAAAACTCGTAAGGAGCGGAAATCAGAGTCATGATGCCGTGATGCTGCAGTTGACGGATGATGTTTGTTTACTCAGCGCTCGATGGCTGGCATCTCGGAGATACCTCCTCCTCCTTCTCCTTGAGTTACCTTCATATCATCGTTACCTGTTGGCCAGAGCGATGTTAACCCATTTGCAATAAGCGCGCACGCGAAGTAAATTTCGGCCGTGTCGACTTGACCCATTTGGCAAACAGAAAGTTTGCCTTTGGGCCACGATATTCATTACAGAATCGCTGTGTGCTCGGTTCGAGTGATTTAGCATAATCCTATACGTGTGTGTGCGAGTGTGTGTTGTGGGTGCGGAACTGGTTTCTCTCTGTGGGTTTTCAGTTTTCGAGTCACTGGGGTTTTGATTTCTGATTTTTGACTATTTGCCAAGGTTTGCAATCCGCACTAACATCCGCCTATTTTGGTTTTCTCTCACTCTGACAGGTCGCACCATGAGGACCGGCACTCTAATGGACATTTTCTACACGGCGCTGCACTTAATCGTAAGTATTACCTGGGTTCTGGACTCCAGTGGGCACTGAAATGGAAAATTGGACATCAATCAGCGGGGCCGCTGAATGACAATTGCATGCCAATGCGATTAACCTGGATATGAGACTGGAGGCCAGTGTGGCGGCCTCCGCCTCCTTCTTCTCCTCAGTATGCTAAATGCGATTCCAGCCAAGTGGCCAAAAAGTGGCACACCACCGACTCCATTCTAAGCCCGACTCAACCTCGTCTGCGGACGCTGATCCAACACAGATTCAGGTTCGGGTTCGGGTTCAACTCTAACCCAGGCTGCAAAAACTTTCGCCAGGCTATCCAAGGAGAAGGAGGAGAAGTCAGCCTTAGAATCGTGAGAATATAATGCCTGGCCATATCTGCCGGCAACACGAAAACGAAATTTCCTTGGCGTTTTTCCACAGCTTTAATTAAAGAAGCTTACTGGCGATGGATTAGAGCAGGGACTTACTGTCGGCTTGCCGTGATTTATGTCAACGCTCTATGGGGCCCATCAGGGGTTCGACTATATGTATAGATGTAGTAGCTGCCCCCTCCTATGTGGCAACTATGCTAATGAGTGACTTGTCTCCACTTTCTTTGCAGACAATCGCAGCTCTCACGACGCACGCGGCGCAGATACCATCGGCAGTCAGTGAGTACATAAATCTGTCTATTAAGAAGCTAAAATTCTATGGATTGGAGTTGGTAATTTATTGGGGAGGGAGACTTAAGAGAAATGGCTAACAAATTGGTAAAGAAAGAAGGCTATTGGTTGCCATTGTGGAGCTTTGTTAAGTCAAATAATATTTTAAGTAGACGTCAGCAGCTTTTATAACTTAGCTTGGTGCTTTTTTAAGTAGTATTTACTTTATGTTGCCTTTAAATATAATTAAAAATTAGGTTCAGATAAGAAAATGTTCTTTTTTACAAGATTAACATTTAAATGGGATATTGGCAGTGATTTATTAACTATTAAACCCTTTAATTTTGTTTATATATATGTGTAGTGTGAGAGGTTCCGAAATTACAGTTTATTGGCTTTTAAAACTATATATTTAAATAATTTACATCCTAATCTGTTGATCCTCGTAGATTATAAGTAAAAGAAATGCCTAGCATTACCATGATCCATTAGTTCCCCTCCAAACTATTACCTAATTAGAGTTATAAACACACTCCACTTCAATCGGCCAGCGTTTTGTTGCCATTGTTAAGTAAACTCGCCAAGTTGCCTGTTGTCTTTTTGGTTGCAAAACGCTTTTGACTGTTTGGCCAAAATCACAAAGGTACCAAAGCACCAAAGCACCGCCAGTAAAACCAGCAAAGTGCCAGGCACATAATCGCTTGGCAAACAAGAGTCCATTGAAGTCGCTTGGCTTTTGGTGCCGCCTCATTGAGAGGCGGCTGGCCAAACATTGCGGCACACTTCCTTCTGGCTTTCACATTGCGTTCGGAGCTGGGGGGATATTTGGCTAAGACCCCGATGACCTAGGAGCCATGATCGGTCAGAGAGTCAAGGAGGTTAGTTGAGGAACTGCTGGAGGAACGAGGATCGACTGCCAGGGATGTACTTCCTCTGCTCCGGCAGATAAAACTTTGAAGATGAGCTGCTGCAGATTAAATCCTGAATTATGACGATCTTAACTTCTGTTCCGACATCCAATCAATGGTAAACGAAAGGCAGGATTATTGCTTACAAATCATTAATGTCCTTAAATCGTTATTTGAGATCTAAAGCTCAAAGAACCAAGCATCTTGTGAAGTTAAAACTCTCTCTCTAAACAGATAAAAGCAGTGGATAGACAGATATGATATCTAATGGCTCTCCGTCTTCCTGTTTCGTTTTCTTTTCCGGCCTAATCTCAACGATCTTGATACTTAAAATTTAGCTCAGAGAAAGCGATTGATAGCTTAACTCAAATCAGGCCTAGATCACGAAATATCACATATTTCACGCCAGAAAGCAAGTTAAAACCCAAAATATGATGTACTTTAACAAGACAGCTTAGACAGCGACATGAATTGAGATACTTTTGGGCTTCGGGCTGTGCAGTTTCTTTGTTCTTCGCTGCGGAGACGTGTTATTTATGCGATCCATTGTTGCCTTAGTCTAGTTTAGTTCTATTTGAGAAGTGCACTTTGCCTCGCCTTCGGAGACCATAAAATTATACATAATAGAAAGCCATTAAATGTTTTATGTGCCGAGTGCCAGAGCTTGAGCCTGAGCCAGAGCCAGAGCCAAACCAAGAGCGACGGATTCGTTGGCAGTGGGAAACCGGCTTGGCCGCGTTGCATGCAATTACTTTGCCCAAGAACCGCAGTAAGTGATGCGAAATGCTGCAAGGTTCGTTGAACCGATCCAGGCATCCCATCGGGCCTCGGCTTATATCCATCCACGCCACGGGTTCGTATATATATATAGTACATGCCCCGTATACACACAAAGCCAACTGCCAGGGCGAACGTGCCTGGCCAGCTTTTCCCATCTCCCGTTTCCCGACGTCCCTCGTCGGTCTTGGCCAATTGTGTACCTTCGCGAAGAAGAGTCGGTTCTTGGCATTGCCATCTGAAGACATCTCCGACTGGCTGCAAGCAGGAAATGCCAAGAGCACAACCTAATCCCAGGCCATGGCCCGAGCTGAAGTTCAAGGAACTTGCCTTGCAGAATGGCATCTTTCTAATGGCCACGAACGCTTCTGTGCCGTGTCTTCGCCCCATGTTGCTGCTGCTGTTGCTGATATTTCGATGTTGCTGCTTCAATAGCGCCTCAATGTCATGAGCAAACACTGGAAAAAATATGTATTAAAAGGAGAAAGAAAAAATGAGACAAATTGTTAAACAAATTTTTATTTAAAGGACATAACTAGCTTTGAAAGTATTTTAACTTTTTGGTTTTAAAAAGGCAAAGAAATTATATTTTTATGTTAGTAATGTTGCTAATAAAAATAATGGTTTTCTTGTTTATTAAGTTAATTTGTATTACTAACAAATAAGATTTAAGAGCCCAAGTATTTTTTCCCAGTTTAAACTAACAAACTACTAAAGTCTTCCGCATGCTGGCTTTGACTTGGACTCGGAGCTGCAGGCTTGAGTAAATACTGCTCCCATGGGCCCATTGTCTTGGTGCTTTTTTTCTGCTCATGATTTATGCTAACGGCTCTTGAGGTTACTCCTCCAGCTGCAGCATCCTCCTGCAACTCCTCTGTCATCTAACTGTGCTTTTTCAGCTGCGCAAACATTCCGTTTTTGGGAGTGGGCCCCCTTGTCGTGTTTTAAGCCGTCTGTTTGCATTTCATAATTTCCGATATCGCGTTTTGTTTCATTTTTTTTCATCAGAGGATGCCCAGAGCTCGCTGAGCGAAGCCATTGCGGCGGCCGAGGCGGAGGCGGAGACGCTGGCCACCTCCAAGCCGGCGGTGGAGCCGAGCGTGCGGATCAAGTGCCTGTCCGGCTCGATGCTGATCACCATCAAAGATGCTCCGCCGAACCACGAGACGGGGCTCTTCAGTGGCATGATCTACCCGAAAGGCCTGTCCAAGAACTCCACATGCCTGAGCGAGTACAGGTGAGTGTGCGATCTATCTATTGATCGCCTTGGCGACTCTAATCCATTATGCCATCCATCCACCCCGCAGAGATCACGTGGGCTCCCTGCGGTACAAGCTGCCCCTGCGGTCGTGCAACACGATGCCCAAGGAAACGGTGAGTCGAATTGAATTGGCCAATCCAGAATTTCATTACACGCACCCACTCAAATCGCAGATCTCGGAGATCTTAGGTGATGGCACGTCCAAGCCGTCCAACTTGTTCTGCCATTTTGGCATGCAAATAAAGTAAAAAATAAATTAAGCATTAAGTTTAGGCACTTTTATGGCAACACGACTCATTGGTTACAAGGTAACGTCCGTCCAAGATGACTTGTATATTTAAAAGGTTGGCCAGCTCACGCACCTTTTGCGGCTAAACTAATGATGCGATTTGATGGCTCCACACAGTTGCCAGCTAAAATAGCAGTCATTAGGCATGGTGTATGAAATACAGAACCTTTAAGTGATGGTTTTAGCCTTAAAATATTTTCTAGCAATTAATATTTATAGCTTACAAAATATAAAGTGGCCAAGAAAGAAATGTATAAATAATGACGGTCATTTATCAGCTTTATTACGCCCTCTTAAAGTGGATTTTAAGAGTAATTCACATTTATTGATGAGTTCTAAGTTTTATCCTTAGTTTCTAATTAGATTTTGTTGAACATTCCTAAATTATGGATAAGGAAAATCTCTCTTTAAGCTAAGACTTCTTTTCAATACTATGTATTGTTCCTCTTAGAACCCTGAAACTTCTGTAATTTCCAAATGTAGGCGTATATTCCCATTTCACGCATTTCAATTACTTAAAATTCTGTTTGTGTAGGCTGTCAGTTTAAACGAAAACCAGATTTCTTAAGATCGCTGATCTGAACGAGCGTATTATTGATCTGAACCGCCCCAGCGAGCATGACGCGCTGCCTCCATGTCCCTGTAAGCAATATCGAGTGATCCAAGCCACGATGTGCCATATAAATTTCAGTCTTGCCACGCTATTGGGTTTGTCTAATTCATATATGGCCCGACGTATTTATTGGCTCATTCGGCCGATCGATTCGGGCCAACAACGGTCGGCTTTGTGCTGGGATCTGGGATCTTGCATTGGGGATCTGATTTTCAAATCTCAATTAGCACTTAACCGGGGCTAAATGCGGCTGCAACTCACGCACCGACAGCGGCATTTTTATAGCCGCGTATAAAGTCTGATTGTGATACATATTAATGTAATTTTCTCGGCATTTACGGGGCTGGCGTTTTGTAATTTGTTGCTTGTATAGCTGAAGCTGTTGCTGTTGCTGCTGCTGCTGCTTTTTCCTTTCGCTCGATTGACACAATTTTTGAAATTACAAATTTTAATTGCAGTTACGACAGTTGTACGTCCAATCGATGTGGCAACAATGTGCATTGCATTTAAGAACCGCAATGCGGTTGATGGAACGAATGTTATGTTATTGATTGGGGTTGGTTAGCTGTTTGTTGTTAACCAACTTTTTGATTGGATGATGTATAATATGTCATTCATGAGGAGGTTGTATTTATTATCTCTTAGTTTAAGGTGACAATAAAACCAGAGATAAAAGTTGAAGAATAATGAATAAAGCAGCGTCTTCAGTTGTCTGATTTATATGTGATTTATGTTACGAAGCACATTCGCTTGCTAGTTTTTAACAACAGTTTACTACAATATTTTTACATTTTAATTATATTTCCTGTAGTAAAGATATCGCATTTTTATAACATTTTAAAGATCTCGAATATTACTACAGGAATACTTAAAAAAAATCAAGTTTTTACCGCCTTTTCGTAATAATATTTTTATTTATACTGGCTCTAAAAATGAATGTCAGTGTACACTAACAGGAAATACTAGTCATTTCTAACTAAAACTTGAAATTCTGGTTAAAATTACTTCTTTCAAGATTGATTTTTAATTTAAAAAACATTTTAGTTTATTTCCAACCCTTTCCAATATCGAACTCATCAGTATTTATATTTATTCTGACTTTTTCCTTGTGCACACTTGCCTTATCTCGCACTTGTAGTATTCTCCAGTTCGTTGCCTAAGTCTTTCGTTATTTTCATTGCTTTGTCCTTCGCCGCCGCTGCATCGTATTGACCCAAGCAATTTACACGGATCGTTCAATAAGCAAGAATCAGTAAATATTATATTTACCCCTCGACAAATACGGCTGGAAAATCAACAGAGAGGCGGCCAAGGCCTGTCGGGAGATATTTTTAATGTTTGTCATTAAACACGATCAGCGGGTCTCATCCAGCGTGCAGCCACTAATGGCCAGCCATCCTGTCTTACGTCATGAGATGAGCTCACTGCAGTGTAAAAAGTCGCGTGACAAGATGCCACATGACAGCTCCACTGAGGAGCAGAGCTGAGGAGCCGCCGAGTCGAGGGCCACGTCAAGTCTGTGTGACTGTGAGGCATGCCAGGCATAATTAAATCGGCCACAGGGTCGCCAAGGGTTGGGGGCAACAACGTTTTTAATTAAAATTTAATTGCTGCCATCCCAGAACTCCGAACTCCAATCAAACACCTCATATTTTTCACGGCTCAGCGGATGAGGCAACCCTCTCTCTCTCTCTCTAGCAGTGAAATCAATTTGTTCTGACAAGCTTACTGAGAGCAACGTTGGCGGTTCGTGCGTTCATTGGCCGCCAATGTCAGCGGATGGCCGTGAAAAGGCCAAAAGTGTTCGAACATGTAAGCGGCTTTATGGCCGATATTGATATTTTAATGCCTGCTACCGCCGTGTTTGGAGCGAAGGTCACTCGGTCGACTTGCCAGCGACTCCCACGCGTTCCACGTTCGGCGTCCAGTGTGAACCTGTTTCGGGGACCGTATTTGGATGCATTTGCATCCATTCCCTCCACATGAATCCATCCACATTCGACACATATATACAGATATGAAGAAGAAGTGTTATAATGACATAATAGGCTTTCTACCGTTAGAATCTCCACCGCCTGAAATCTTCTAGAAATCTTAAATGTCACTTTATTATGCTTTTTATTGGCCCATTGTCTCTTGAGATGATGATGATGCCCGGAGGCTGAGAACTAACACTTGAAAACATAACTGTCAACGCTTCTCGGCGCGTTGGGTTCTTGGGCAACAAAGGAAGCCCCTGCCGGTTCTTTCTCCTCCTCTCGAGTCTTGTTTTAAGCCAGACAATCGGAGAATCACAGAATTGGACAATGCCAAGCGACGGAAACGCTTCGGCGGAGCCCGTGTTGGGCAATAAATCGCACACCGGGACAGGAACAGTGTAACATAGAGCCGCAAGTCGTCGGCTTATACTTCTCTTCTGGCCCTCGATTAATGCCGGCTATAACAACAAACAAACAAACATCGGCCATCATCTGGCCATTAAGAATTAAGCCCGCCAGAGGAGAGCCCTCCGTGCCCCGAGCCCAATTTAAGCGGAGAACTTCCGTGCCCAAAATCTGCCGAGACCCAATTACAAAACTTCCGAGCCGTCGGGGTATATATAAGTGGTACTATACTCGCCACTGTCATTACCTCACCTTTCTTCTGTTCGGTCGAAGCCATCGAGTGTGTACTCGATTTGTTTTCTGCCTTCTGGTGCCCGTTGGAATTAGCACAGCGCACCGATGGGCGAATAACCCGTTAGAGATACACTTAACGAAAAAGTTACTGATCTGATTTTGAATGGGGAATCATAGGGGGTAAAGAAAATATTATTAAGTTTTTATTAAAGTCAAAATATTGATTATTCAGTAAGCAATACTGCTTAAATATTGTTCTATTCTATTGCATTTCTATTCTAATATGTTTTGCCAACTTTGAATAGAAATTTATTATAGATTCAAGCTCAAAAACCATAAAAAACCACAATTGATTAAAAAATATTCCTTATTTTATGCCCTTTCTCTTGATTCAATTCTTTTCTCTACAAAAAAAAGAAATCTTATACACATTTCTTTCCCCCAAAGCACAAAATACAATTAAACTTAATTACAACGAACTTCAAATGTTGATAAGCAGGTGGCAAGTTAAGATACCTGCCTGCTCCAGCGGAAGTTCAATTAAAATTCTGTTAATGAAGGGAAATTGCATCATGGCCCAACACATTCTTGGATTTCCCAAGTTCCTTAGTAACTATCGCCATTAAAATTCATCATGCAAACTTGGCTAATTTGCGAGGAGATAAGGCCCACGGATCTTACAGAAAGGGGCGGCTGGCTAGACGTCACACCTGGCTGATCGGCTTTAGCACCATTCTGATGGCGCAGCTCCAGGAAGTGCTCTATAGCCCCCACTGGCGACCATCGCACATTCAACTTCTGAGTGGCTGCAGCCGAGCGTGAATCTTGCTGAATGCATAATGAGAAGGGGCTGTGCCGCCATTGTGAGTACATTATGCTGGTACTCGAGGTTCATGTGGCCGATATGGCTTCTTGGCATTAGCATTAGGCAGGTGACCAGCTTGGAGCGACTCAGCTGAGCTAGGGAATCCGAGAGCGAACAGGTTTTGCTTGTCCAGGTCTTTTGTTAGTAGGTATTATTCTCATTTTAATTTGAGCAACTAGAAAACATCTATTAAGTATGGAAAGTAGATGTAATTTGAATATCAGAAAGGTGTTATTTGGGGTAAGGTGTTGAATGAAACAATGTGAGTTTAAAAATGTACTCCTTGCATTCTGCATTAATTTATTTATATTGTTTCTGTTTTATTAAATCTAAAACACCATCTTCCCCCCTTTAGGACGATGGAGGAATCGAATTCTTCAACACCATTGTGCTGCAACCGCATCTGAAGCTCATCACCGACTTGGGACGCGGCTACCATGTGAGATGTGCCTACAAGAGCCGCGATGCCGCCATTAAGCCCAAGAAGCATCTGCGCAAGCATGCCCAGAAGCCGCAGGCTTTCCGCAGCGACGATCGCCGGGACTATGGCCGATCGCTGGACAAGCAGCAGCAAGACGACGACCAGGACGAGGAGGATGTGTACGATGCCAACGCACCGCAGGAGGTGGAGGAGGATGTCAGCAACAACGAGATTCCCATGCCCGGCTGCCACATGAAGATCTACAATGATGAGCACAAGATAGCCGACGATGTGAAGATCGGTGATCCGCTTACCCTGGTGATCAGCATTGATAGACAGCAGGTGTACGGACTGCATGTCACGGACTGCATCGTTCGCGACGGCTTGGGCTGGGGAGAGCAGCGACTGGTGGGAGAAGATGGGTGAGTTCAGCTCGAAATCATGTGGTTTCCTTGTATTTAAAGCCCTATTTTTACAGCTGTCCCATGGACAATGAAATTATGGGCCAGTTCAACTACACTGAGGATCGCCTGGCCGCAAATGTGACCTTCCCGGCGCACAAGTTCCCCTACACAACCTCCGTCTACTACCAGTGCAATGTGCGACTGTGCGCTCTGGAGGATCCCACCTGCCAGGAGGCACCTTTGTGCAGCGGCAAGCGGCCCAAGCGACAGACCGCCGTCGATAGCAAAGAGGAGGACGGCCTGCCCGCCACCATTGAGGTCTTCTCGGGTCTGTATGTGAATGAGAATGAAAACGCCAACGACAGCGATGATGATGCGGTGTACAAGGAGAAGGTGAGTGCGGGAGTGGCTTTTCTATTAAGATTTCTTGCTTATAAATATCTTTTGTTTATTTTTCAGACCCTGGATGATGCCCTGTGTGTGTCACAGCGCACCTTCGCCATAGCCATTGCCATCGCCGGCCTGATCCTGATGCTGGCCGTGGTCGCCGCCGTGCTGTGCATCATGGCCCGCCGCAGCACCAAGACGGTGTCCAACTCGGGCAGCTCCATCTACAGCGGTCCCTACACGAACACCGCCTTCTCGCACAGCAGCTAAGCGACGCAAAAGGAGTCCAAAAATAAGAAATTCAAAATTCAAATTGTTTCCAAAATCAAAAAACACTCAAAGTGTTGAAAATCAGAAAGTTTACACCAGGATGAAATTCGGTTCGGTCGCGCAGGTGCCGCTGCGGTAGTCAACGATTTATAGGATTGGGAGCCACTTAGTGTGTAAGGATGCCGGATGCTGGAGCGGAGCAGTCTCTAGATTAAGCATAATTAGTCTTAGTTCACAAAATGTTGTGCAGAGATTACCGGGCAATGGCCTGGGGTCCATTATCCTTAATTGCCCGCTAATGTCGCAGAGCTCCACCCAAAGGATAATCTATCCGTGGAGCTCTGTTCCGCACAGTCGGTGTTGGACTCGCCCTTCCTTCAGACACTCCACTGTAAGTGTAAGCGTGTTTCTACAACCCCTTCACGTCCTTCTCCTTCTTTAATTTAATCACTCGAACTAACAACGAATGCAGCAGCCGACGCTCAGGTGATATTTGTACTCGTATCTAACTCTTATTCGTAATTTATTAATTTATCGCGGATGCCTAACTGCCAAAGGTCCAAAACTGCACACGTCCCTCGACACTCTTAGTAGAATTTCCTGAATATTTTCTTGTCATTGTTTTTACTTGAACTAACTGCACTCCGATTTGGACGCGGGCAGGAGCCCTTATCATAAAGCAGCCGTCCCGATCAGCCACTTACTATACATAGTTTATATACAGAACAAATATCTGGCAACAGTTCTCAAAGTAGTAAGCCTAGGCCTTTGCACAGCTTCAATCGAGCATTCCGCCTGGGAATGCTCCTCTGGAGCCGTTCAATTACGCAATTTCATATTTTAAACGCTCAATTATAGTTTACCTCGTAAGTTAATAATAATCATTGAACAATAAACGCAAATTGAACTAAATAACTTTTGTGACTTTTGAGTGACAAATAAGGTTTGTCGGGAACCACCGATTACAATGCTAAAATGGAGTGTCCCATATCAGTTAAGCTTTCAAATTTGAGAATTAAAGAGGTTTTTGTAGCAACATGATGTTATTTCATGTTAAATTACTAATACTGTGCCTCCTTAGTGGCAGGTTAAGATGTTCTCTGAACTGTCCCACTGAAAAAACGCATCCTCTGCAGTTTCATCTGGTGAGGCAGTGTCAACGAGCCGCGACGGATGATGCTCTGTCTCTGGAGAGCACCGCTTCACTGGAGGAGTGCGCTAATCTTACTCGAGAACTGCGTGGCCTGGCCTTTAACTATGCTCCTGGAGGACCAAAAAGGCATTATAACCAATTTGATCTGAAGTTCTATAGAAATGAAACCCAAAAGCAGAAGCATATGCGCAGTCAATTGACAGTTTTCGAGCAGCCGGGAGAGTTCTTCAACTGTCATGTGCTGGCGTGTCCACAAAATCATACTTTTTCGAGGATGATCAACGACAGTCGCTTTGATTATTACAGCTTGTATGGCAGGCCAACAGGTTGGTCTTCTAAGTTGCTAACTTGGTACAAAATTTAACCAAAATATTCTTTGATTCAATACCAGTTGTTAGAAACTACACCTGCCTGCCGGAAGTTGGTCTATTTGTGGTGTTTACCACACCAGCGGCTTATCTGAATGCCTCCCTGACCTGCTCCAATGCCACCGAGTTTACTGGCAGCTTGGCCCACATTGCCTCCGAGTCTAGGACAAGTTTCCTGGCCCAGTGGCTGCTGCAGTTCAACAGGCAGCAGCTTGGTCGAGCAGAGCCTGAGGCAAATGTCTTCCTGGCTTATGTGGGTCTGGCGTACAATCGCTCTACTTCCCTCAGTACCTTGGATTTCCGCAACTCTCAGCAGGAAAGTCTGCACTGCTTTCTGTACAGAGCCTGGGATCCCGGTCATCCTCGCCTTAGGTGGGTATAATTACCAAGACTTCAAGAGACTTATGAATAGATTTCCCACTTAAATGCAGTCAGGAGCAGGCCAATCAGAGCTGCGTGGCGCTGACGCCTCAGGGTACTTGGCAAACCCTGAGCTGCGACCGAGAGCTTCCCTTCATCTGTGAAATCCACACGGCAAAGCCCACCAACGGCTGGGAGCTGGATGACGCCGAGCTGGACATCGGGCCGAATGCTGTGTTCGAGTGCGGCAACGATTGAATGTGAGGCAGAGATATCCGCAGCCGTTTTATTCACTTAAGCAGTTTTTAAAACACAAAAGCCAAATATAGTAATTGTTGAATGGTGTTCGCCCGCCCGCCCGCCTCTCGCACGTCGTGTGGAAAGTCTGTATCGAGTAGAGTTGCAGGAGGTGCCACCAGCGGAGCGCCGCTTAGTGGTACTTGTAGTTCCTGTGGTGCTTCAACTTGGTGTAGTTGATCAGATAGAAGAACGTCATGCTGGCGACGGTCAGCTGGAAGAAGGGAGCGATGCCAGCGCGCTTGGGGAACACATACTTGTGCTGCCAGCGCCACCAGGCACGGCTCACGGCTCCGGCGAGGGCATTGGGGGTCTTGTTGCGGCGTCCCAGCCAGGCGCCCACCTCTCCCAACTTCACCTGTCCGAATGGCACATCGGCTGCGGGAGAATTATGTAAATGTAAATCGTTACTTTGCTGGCCAGTGTAAATGTGCTCCAAACGCCTGCCGCAAAAAAAACGGTGCGCTAGAAATTACGTAATTTCGCGATTGGTGCTCACCTTTGCCGTAGAAACGGGCCGGGTCGTAGGGACCATGCACCTTGGGGTTGTACTCAGCGGGATAGTCACCGAAAGCCATCTCGCTGGTTTCGTTGGAAAATATTGTTAAATAATCTTATGAAAAGAAAAATTATGCCTGCTAACTTACTCGTTCGATACCAAGTATGACCGTAACTCGATCACACTTTAAACGATACAAATCGATAAGAATTTGGAACTGCGATGGTTTCGCGATACTGATGGATTGCTGCCGCCGGCAGCAATGGTTGAAGTATCGATACAAATAATACAAAAAGGAGGATGTAAACAAAGGAAATATTAATTATTAGCCATGAAATCAGTGGCATCCTCAGTTATTCTTTAATAATTAGTTATTATTAATTAATTATTAATTATTTA
>JAEIIH010012755.1:0-15659 GCA_018904745.1 Drosophila orosa
GCCCATAGATCCAAGTTTGTAGTTTCAAGAACATTTATGAAATTGCAGTCCTTAAAAACTTGAAACTAAACATTACGTTTTGCCAGCGATCTCAGATAATTATATATGTAGCTTTAACTCGTTGAATAATAATGTTCAACTTGGCAAAAACTGAAGAGATACGACTAGAAGCTACCTAAAAGATGTTTAGGATAACTAATTAGAGTATATATAGGTGCCTCCCTGTACAATATCAAATCAAAGTAAATTGAAAACACAATGTCAATGCTGTCAAAGCAACCCAATAGCCCACTAATTAATGACGTCGCAGACAAGCAAACATCAAGCCGATACACCATCTGGCGACTGTGCACAACAAGGGTATTGCACACACTAAAACCGTATTTATTGGCTTTCGGTTAGTTGCTGCTCGACATGCAAATGCCGTTCGCCGCACTTGATGACGCCCATAATAATCAAATTTTTATTGAATGAATTGCCAGCTGTTAAGACGCGAAAATTATTGGTCAGGCGCCGAGGCCAAATCCATTGAGATTTCCACCGGCCGGACCCGGGACCCGCCCGGCCAGTTCGAGTACGGGTCCGAGGCCCGAGTGGCATGTGTGGCCATAAAAGTGCGTTACAAATAACTGCACTTTTATTGAACGGCGGCGGCGCGGCAAGTGCCGATGCCTTGGACCGTTAGAGCGGCCTGGGATCGCTGCTGCAATCGAATCGAGCCCGAAAGCCACAGGACGAGAAAATGGGGGTCGAGTTGCAGCTGAAATCATCATTAATTACACATCAAGAACTTTGTTCTGAATGAGGTAGTTCCTATCATATCTCTTTTTAATGCAGAAACAAAAAAGGTAGAACAGGATTTGTTAAAGTAGCTTTGGTGTTGGACTATAAGGTGGAAGGGATGTAAAATATGTATAACAAAGATAGGAAACAAAAACAGCTTACACTATTTGAATTATTGAATATTAAACAGGTATGACTTTAAAAATACATGTATATTTAAATCAGTTATATTAATTACTTTCGGCAACCGTTATAAGAGTTGAAGCAAGAATCTATGAAACATCAATCCATGATTTAGAATATTTTTCAGTATTCATATTTTCTCTGTTCCTTTTTATGGTCCTTGTGGAGTTTGAGTAATTAAGAAATCATTAAAAAATAGCTAATTTCGAAATAGGTGTAGCTATAGTTTATATTCTAAAAATGTACCAATCGTATCTGTGACAGCCAAAGGATATGGTGATTCAAACTACAATAGACAGAATGCGATCTACAAAGTTTTATTCAGGTTAGAAAGCTGAGAGACTATTTTGTGTAGAAACAGATGGACAGATGGCAGACAGACAGACATGGCTAGATCAACTTGACTACTGCTACTGATCATCATTTTATACTTTACAGGGCCTGTCTAAAATCATATCTAAAATCAATTTGCTATGCAAGGTTATAATAAGGCAAGATCAATGCAGTGTGCTGGCAGAGGGCTGAGCGAAACTTGACGTCACAACTGGCTAATACCTCACATGACAGTCTTCCGAATACCATAGGCGAATCTAGTAAATCTCAAGGCAAGGTGGATTTGATTTTCATCTTGCCTGTCCTAGTGCCATTAATATACTAGCATTGACACGACCTATTCTCTCAGTGTAAGCCCAAGCTCGAGCTCCGCTCCGGTCCTCCGCGTCTGCGACTTCGGTTCGAGTTGATTCGAGTTAATTGCTGTGCAATTTGTGAGCAGCAAAATGGAATGCGCTGTCAAATCAAACCCGAAGCACTTAATTAAAACTTATTGAAGGCAATCGCCAAATGTGGCGGCAGCAATGGCACTCGTAATTGCACAAACATGTTGCAGTGTCGCAGTGTTGCCGCTGCTGCAAGTTGCTGGTGGGGCTGGCGGGATTACCTGACTTCGGCGGACTTGATGACGGCCTTGGGCGGCGCATCCCAATAGTTGGGGGCCGGCGGCACCCACTGGCGCAGCACCTGGTAGTTGCCCTCCAGCAGCGCCATGCCCTCGATGACCTCCTCGTCCGAGTCTCCATCGTTGGGCGGCCCGTCCGGCGGGCCTATCGCCCGACTATCCCGACTATCGCTATCGGCGTGCCGGTTATCGAACGAGTCGCTCATTGTTTCGGGCTTTTGGTTTTGGATTTTGGCGCCGCTTTCACTGCCGCAACTCCGCTAGGAGAGTCTCGGATTTTGGGGGCAAACAAAGATGCGCAATGCCATTTGCGCTGACTCACAGATACACGGGCACGCACACACCGATACACAGATACACTAGCACACACCAACACACAAAGAACTATTTCCACGAAGAAGCCGCAAACAATAACAAAGGCAGCCGGCACAGAGTACGAGTTCCAACTGAGATTTCGGTCGCTACGGTCAACTTCTGGGCAATTTCTTGGAAATTTCCCCACCCGACGTCTTGGAATTAAATGTATTTATAGTATTAATTCGCATTATCGCGGCGTTATCGCTGGAAACTGGGAATTCGCGGAATCGGCTGACGGAGCGCGTGGCCTCCGCTCGCGTTGCACTCACGGATGGTTCTTGCCTCGCGTTGCGTTTGTTTTGGCACGGCGGGATTGACAAGCACGGCGAAAACACAACACTCTCCTGCACACACACACACACACACATCGGACGTAGCACAAAGGCGCACCAATACTAACCCCCGGACACACACACTCGTGCAGCGGAGGGTTAATATCTGGCGCTCGCCTTTGCATCCCTTGTCGCTGCAAGAGAACTCGCCCCGTTAGCGCCTCGCGTCCTTGAGTCCTGCGACTTGGCTTCAGTTTCAGTTTCAGTTTTGGTTTGCTTTCGCTCCTGCTCCTGCCCCTGTTCCTGTCCCTGTTCCTTCCTCTTTTTAGCGAGTGTGTAAAATAAGGGTTTGAATGTAATGTTTTTATGTCTGATTTCGTTTTCGTAGATTGTGGTGGCGTAGTGTTCGATGCACGCATATTGTTGAAATTATGTAGCCAAAGAGCGGCCCGAAAGGGGGGTTGTGTGCCAGGGAGTGGGTGAGTAGACTCACCTTTCGAGAGCCCGGCACAGTGGCACGAAAGCTTAAAGATTTAGGAACTGGCAATGATTCAACTAGACCTAGGAGGACCTCATAATATAAATATGAATGTATTTTTCTTAGATAAAGATCAACTGCCTATTCCTTAAACATTCGTAAGTATTCAAAATTACTTTAAGGGGCTGCTTAGATCAACTCACTTCAGGGAAGACAGTGGTGACAGTGGAAACTCTAGATCTGTGAGCTGGAGACCTTGAGTTCGATTCCTGCTGGTCCAAAATAAATTCAGAAAAGTGGTCATTGAAGAACAGATTTCATTACTTCCTTACTTATTTAAATATTGACCTTACATATATAATTAATTATAATGCATAAGTTTATTAAAATGCTCTGTGCAGAAAACAAGTTCGCGGCTTAATGCCCTTCTTAGCACTCAAGCTAAATCACTTTCATCCCACTGTGCTCAGTGGAACCTTTATAAGCATTAAAGTCTGGCAGGCACGATCCCCGTGACCTCTCACACACACACTCACACTGGCACACAAACCTTTTACCGCTCACACTCACCAGCACAGCCACAAGGAAGGGAAGTCCGAAGCGCGGCGAACAAACCCCAAAAACGCCGGAAAAGCGAACAAAGGACGGAAGGAAGGAAGCGAGCGCTCGAACGTATGCTCGGATTTCGCTACAAATATAGTAAAATTCGCCGAGAAAAACAGAGTCTCTCTCTCTCTGCGGCAGAGAATCCTCTCTGAACTCTCGTGATTGCCAGGTTTTTTAATTCACTCACTCAATTTGAATGTCGTTTGGCTGCCGGCTGTTGTCTCTCCGGAGAATTCACCCCTAAGCGTCTTCACGGTAATTTGAACACGTGCCGAGCAGCTGAGCGCCCCTGGGTGGTAGTTGGGTGGTTCCCGGTCACCCAAAAAGGCGGAAAACCACCCCCTGGCCGAAATCTCGCTGGCCAGACACTCCAGCGATCGTTAAATTTTATGATTTCATATGCTGCCTATGCACCGAACGGGACGGACTTCCCGTTCTCGAAGAAGAGCTTTCGCTGGCAATTAACCATCCAACGGAACAAAGAGTCAGCCGGAGGCAACTGTACTGGCCTTAACCCGTTCCCCAACTCTCACCTCATCAACTGCAGGCCAAAACAATCAACTTGGCAACACTTACGAGGCCCCAGGGAATAGAATGCATAAAGGCACACTGAACTAAAAAGGTATTGGGTTTCAAGGCCCTTCTATAGGAGTTCATCAAAATTTGAGCTTTAGTTAATTCATAAGCTATAACTTTTGTAAATCATCACAATCAGCAATATGTAGCTTATATTTTAAGAGTTAATTCAAGTAAATTCAAGGGCTGATCATCAGAAGTGAGTTTTCAATCCAAGCTGCTTAAGATGTCTTTTGACAAACAATCTGTGTGTGAGTCTCGCTTTATGCAGATTAAATCCAGTCTATTAGAGACATCGCTAAATCATATTTAAAGAATATCAAGAACCTTTCTTAAACTTTTAGTTTCCATAATTTATAAAGCCATATTTTTATCTACTTTCATTAGAAACTAGTGCCTTTCTGGTAAATCTTAAAGTATCTACGGTTTTCAGTGCTTTTCTCTGTGTGCAAACACGGGAAAAGTGAAAGCTCTGCCGGGTTACGCCACGGTATTTAATGTGCAAATACCTCATACTCCGCGGGACCCAACACTCAGCACCCACTGACCCACCATGCCACCATGCCACCAGGCTGCCAGCGCAAACAACAACAAATTGCGTCGTTTGCCAAATCAACCCTGCAGACAGGACAACAAACATGCATATCTAGTGGGTGGCACGGACTGTCGGTGGTGGTGGAGCAATAACAACCGACACTTCAACAGCCGCACGCAATTTCCGTTTTGGATACTCTCGTACTGGAGCAGGGCTACGGATTAAAGCGAGCCCTTCTTCGGGGTTTTAATTAAAATGCATCTGCCGGATTCCGGGCGAGATGAGAGATCTGGCTGTCATTAGCAACATGTTGCTGGGAGCAGCCACCAGAGCCAGCAGCGCAACATCACAGCCAATGACATTTGTGTAATTTAATTTTATTCATTGCATAACTCACATAGTTAGCAACTCGAATGGCCTAGGCCCAAGGAAAAGGGCTGACACAGCCCCAGGAGAGACACACACTCGCACACACGCACACTTGAGCAATCAAACACTCTTGTGCACCGTAAAAAACGAATGGAAATTGGATTCAAACTTTGAGATCGGTTGAAATTTCATTTGAATTTGAAACTTAGTCCAACTAAACTGTTTTATATTTCATCCTTAAAGGTGCATATATTAATTGAATTAATCAACATTTCTTGTTTGGTAGTAAACCAGGGCTTTACATACGTTTCCCTCAGTGCACACCCACACTCCGCCCCACTTCAGTTATGAGAGTCGGCATAAAAATAATTACATAAACTTTATGCCCTTGCCGTCTGGCAGTTCTTGTACGGGTCTTTCCACCCTCGATAATGTCGCAATACGCCCACGCCGACCCCTTCCTGCTGCGCCACTGCAGACCGACCGCACAGTTTTCAAAACAGCAAAACCGAGAGCGGTGTAAACACTCTGCCCGCCGGCATTCTGCGGAGCTAGACCCACTAGACACACTCCTCTCGATGGTTCAGCTTTAACATGATTTGTTGGATTTGGCGAAAGAGATTTCCTAATTCCATTTGCCGGGTCTACGGCAAAGCCTTTTTGGGGGTGGCTTGTCCCAAAAGTCGGCTGGGTGCTGGATCGCTGCACTAGAAATCGATCTGAGGTGTGCTGGGAGGTTTATTTAAATAAAAGAACAACATTTAAAAATGAATACAACCTAACTTATATATCTCGTTATAAAATAGATAGTCTTCTCATATGAATAAGTTTAATGGAGAAAGCTACCTCTTAAAACTATACTGCTTTTATATTAACACTAGAAGTGAAATAGTTAAAATTTATGTAACAGGATTTTAGAAAATTGTTCATTGATTTTTAAATAATATTTCGATAAATAAATAGCTAAGTTGACTGAAAAGGTTTCATTGTGAAAACGAAGCAGACTAAGAATATGAGAAAACTCGAGTTAAATTATTACAAATATGAAGCCATTATAGTGAAAGCATTTAGCGCCACGCAACTATCTGAATATATAGCTTCAGCCAGTTTATGGCTTAGTAAGAAGTAAGTAAGTAAGTAAGAAAGAACCCTGCGCTATTACCACTTATGTACTTTTTTTATTCCTTTACTTTTACCTTGCCTTTCAGTTCCGTTCCCCAAGTGACAACCTCCAGCTAGTTGGTGTTTCCCATCATTATCAAAATAGTACGAGTAGCAAACCAAGATAGGCCTGTGGAGCCCGCTCAATTACAATTTCGACTTGTACTCGCGGTTGCCTTCGCCTGAGTATTTCATTAGCGGACCCCGTCTGATATTTCTTAACACTTCATTACGGGAGCGCTATTAGTTGTCGCTGTGACTTTGATATGGCATTGTTGTGTCTTCCTCGCATTAGGCCTTGTCGCCGGCTGTGGGAACTGCCGAGTTGATGGGCCCACACAGCCGAAGCAGAAGCGGTCATAAAGCTGGAGAGAGCTCGGCACTTGGCCGTAACTACTCCACTTTTTGGTCACTCAAATGTGGCAGCGTGAGCCGATCTCTGGGTCGTTACACCCGTGGCCACAAAGAGCGAATCCGCTGATGAGCATATATGCAAATGTGGAGCATATTGCTCTGCTGGCAACTTCCTAGGCTGCCCATGCTTCTTGTTGTTTATTTAAAGACTCTGCACGCCTCGTTGGACGGAGCCACATGTTGACGAAATCCATGGCCAGGGAACCACATCAAAGCACGAGTAGCTGGAACACCGCGGACGGCGAGCATTTCGAAATGGGAAGCCCTGTGCACGAATTCCAGTTAAATGTTCTCATCTTCCCGGGGCGGTGTACCATAAATGTACGGGTATATATGTATACAAACATATAGGCACGAGATCCAGTCGTCGCTGGCGGCCAAGACCAAAACTCAAATAGACTCGGAACACATTTGATGCCTATTTGTGTTTGTGCTCGTGTTTGTTTATTATTAAAATCAGCCTATTTGCACTCGTTTCGACTTCGGAGCAGTGCCCACGGGCATTCGGAATGGGCCTGGTTCCGGCTAAGCGCTGGATTTCGGAACGGGGCTCATAAATATGCAAGTCATTAATAGAAATATGATGTACCCAAGGTCCTGTCCTGTCCTGTCCTCATCAAAGTCAGCAGGCACCATCAACCACCATCAACCCCATTGGGATGAGGCTTAATATGGGGCCGGGGTGACGGAATGACAGGCTAAGCGATCCACTGGGAACGTCGGGTTAACTGGGAGGAACTGCATACGCATAAATTGAGTAAAAATTATGCTTCATTTGATTTAACACAATCGGTTTGACTTCGTCATGTCGAGGCATTTGATGTTGCCAGTCGAGTTGCCAAAAATATCGCCTCGGGTCCGGGCCCCGGTCCTTTCAGCGACAATTGGATTAGGGCCAGGATGGCATTGATTTGGTATAAACGGGGTGGCATGTAATCGAGCTCACTTCAGGCTCTGGCATTCCGGATTGCCCCGAGGCAGTTGATGGAGTTTGCCACTCGTTTTGAAGTTTGGCTGGGAATGTGGGACATAGGGATGATCGAAACAAGCCAAAAGGGAGGAGACATTCCTCTGCCTCTAAGCAGGACATGGGAAGTTAGTAAAGCTCGGAGAGATTCGACTAATTTAATTCCCTATTTTCCTTCCTTCAGAGGGAGTACAATAAATCCAATTAAATTTCAATTAATATAATCTTGTAACCCGTTTTATAGTCAAATAAATAATAATGTAGTTCCATAAAAATGTAAATAAAAGTATTACTTTACCCCATGATATTAATGACCAATAAAGTATTTGTCCATGTCAGTACTTCATGTTTTCAGTTTTACATCATGAAAATACTCCACATATTGTATTCATTTCGATCCGCGTCTAATCTAGTTGATCTCGTTATAGATTCGAGAGCACAAAACTAGAAAATCAAGTTCAGCAAATAAATTATAAACTGAATCGACATCGATCTACATGAAAATACTGTTCATATTCCACATGATTTCAACGCCCCTCGTGGGTGCCCGCCCGCCCCCTTTTGAGATCTATATTCTGAGGCAATAATAAACACATTGTAGTTTTCGGGGCTAAGAGGTTTGCCTTTGAGGTGTCCACCCCTCAGCCCCCTGCCAGATCCCCTTTACTGATCTGTAGACGCTAATATTTCCGTTATTGGCAGCGATTTCTTTCACTTAACCGCGGGCCACTGCAGCTTGCACATGTTTTATTTTCCACCGCCACACTTTGCTCTCAGCCTGCCATTTACCCCTTTTTCTTTTCTTTCCTCTATATTTTTATTTTTTTTTGCTGGCCTATCTCTGTTTTCTGTTTTTTATTGACAGCCTGCTGCTAGCCAGCGGCTGCAATTGCAACATCCGCACATGTGGCCAGCAAGTACACGGAGGGAAATGAACAGGAACTATGGGTTCTGGTTAGGTAGCACTGTTCTTGGGTAATATATCTCAATTTTAGCCCAAGAAAATTGCAGAAGGAACTATTGGAGATGTATTAAAAATAGTTAGGCGAACTTAAAGCTTGAGAATCTGTACGAAAGCATGTTTCCTTTCGTAGTCAGGTGCAATTCCCTCCCGGATTTCTCCCTGTGCAGATCTACTTCTGCCTCGGCTTTTCCTGTTTGCTTGCACCGCAGCAATGGCAGCACCAGCATCAGCAACAGCAGCAGCAACATCGGCAGCTAAGGAGCATTGTTATTGTTTATTGATGCACTACTTTGCGCTATTTTCGTGTGGCAACTGAAAATGCAACCTCAGCAGATGGCGATGGCATGCCAGTGGGCGTCCGAGATGAGAAGCAGCGAGCAGCGAGCAGCGTCCAGAAACCAGAAACCAGAATACAAACTACAGTTGCAGTTGCAGTTTTTTGTGGCCAGATCTAAAAATACTTGTAAATAAATTGTTCTCCTCAACGCCGTGGCAGATGCAGATTTAACGAGCACTTTTCGGGAGGAGCAACAAAGAAAAGAAAGGCGCTTTTCAATTAGCTGCCTTCAGTTTTGGCATTGCTCAAATTACAAAGCTGATTATTAGACTCTTCAACTGCAATTGCGGCTCCAGTGGCAGACGGGGCCCAGAGTTTTATTGAATTGTCAAGTTGCAGTACTGCAGCAGATATTGCAACTGCCACTGCCACCGATGTTGCCTTTTCCTGCCAATTACTGCTCCTGCTGCCGCTGTTGCTGTTGCTGTTGTTTGGCAATTTTCAGATACTTTTTCTTCAATTACGTATACGACCTGGTTGCTTAGTTTGTACCCTCTCCCTAACCCCCTCTCTGCTGGCGAGCTGTGGGCCGTTTCTTTCGCTTTATGTCGCATGTAATTAGTCACGATGTTGGCAGCAGACATACTGCAGGCCAGGCTCTCGCAGATGCTGCCTGCCGTCTGACTTTGGGTGCCATTCCCTGCACTCGATTCTTGAGCTCGGCGTCTGGCGACTTGCAACTTGCGACTTGCGACTCTTGACTCTCGACTCTCAAACTGTCGACCGTCGATGCCGCCTGCCTTTGTTGTTTGCCGTGGCAGATACACCGAAAAATAAAAAAAAGTAAATAAAAGAACACACGCTAAAGGCTAATTTTATAAAATATAAAATATAAAAATACAATAAAAAAAGTTTTCTTTTGTTAAAGGTAGCTTTTTTAGAAATTCCCTTTAATTTCATACCTAAAACTTATTGTTTTTTCTTGTGTACTGTTGCTACTTCGGCTGTGGCTAAAACAAACTCTGGCCCAATCGCGGAAGTGTGAATTGCCAGCGTCTCCAGGCCCAGTCACAGTCGCAGTCGCAATTGATGTTGTCCTCAGAGCAAACTGCAGCGTAATTAGGCCAATTAGCCGGCAAAACTGCTTATAAATTACACAAAAACTCCTGCAATTTACTGCTGTCATCCTGGACCTTCCATCACCACTTTCCGCGGCCCCATTTAGCACATTAGAGGAGCAGCTCCGTAATTTATAGACACATGCAGTGCTGGGAATAATCGAGTATTAATCAAAGCACAGTTAATTTTTAAATTGGAAAAAATGGTAGGCCCCCCGCCCGAGAGGAGAACTGGAAACTGGTTTCTCGACTCCAACCCAAAACTTCTGCCAACTCATTACGCGCCAACATCAAATCAAATACGAAACAGAAAATATTTCAGTTTCCGAGTCTCGGCACTTGAAAACTTGTATTGCTGCGTAATGCTCCCAACAACAGCCGCGTGGAGAAGGTTTTTAAAAAACAGTTTCTTGTTTTCCTCCCAGCGAGAGGAGCGCTCTGGCTCTGACTCGCACTCGCACTCGCACTCGAGACCCTCCGTATCGCGCACTTGAATCTGTTACGCAAATGCGCGTAATGCGCATGAATTCGGATGGATAACGCTCGGCGGATATATGTTTTGTATATATAATCGAGATACAGGTATGTACAGAGGGAGGGGGGAGCGGCAGAGAGGCCTTCAGCAGCCGCGTGGGCCTTGACAACTGCTCAAAGTGAGGAACTTGAGCCGCTGCTGCCTACCCTCAACATCGCCGGCAACATCGGCAACAACCTCGGCGACAACGTCGAGTGCCTTCCAAGTGGACAAGGCAAAGTAAAGTTTACAAAATGTGGCCCATAAACTTGAGTTTAGAAACCGTTTTCAGCGAACAAAACACACCCAATAAATTGTTGGTAAAGAGAATATGTGCATGTGAGCACCCACCAAATGGAATAGATCGCGGCTTTAGAAACTCTGACATTTGCAGTGAGTTCTCTTAGCTGTCTTCCTTTACTAAATTAAGTTTTTAATGACAACAACTAGCAAAAAGCCAAGTTATTCCCTTCAAGAACCGATTAGCAAGAGCTCTAAAAGTGTTTCTCCAAACATCTGGAACATTTTCCTTACCCACGGCCAATAAAGTACGTCTTATTTCCCTTTCCATGTGGCCCGCTCTCCACTTGGTGGCCATAAACTGCTCTTTGAGTTTAATGACTTTACAGAATGGTTATAAAAACTCATTTATGCGATATTAATGATCCTAATGCACGGCACATAAGCGCAACATGAAAATCCGGCGCAAATCTGGACTTTTGATTGCCCCAGGGGCGGAATGCGGAACCGGCTCAATGTGAGATCTCCCCGGGAAGATAGCCCCGAGTTCAATGCTCCGATCGTATCGGATCGGATCGGATCCTCAGATTGCCATCAATCGGAGGCCATGTTATGAAATCCATTTCTATTGTCATGTCGCCCCGATTGACGGATGCACTGAGACAAATGCATATAGCCTGCATCCCAGCAGACAATTAATCCCGCCAGTAAGTACGGCCCGGGCGAGTGCATAAATTCAATTTACGTGCAGCGATCCCCGCTGTCACACAATTTGCAATCAGCCGGGGCAAAGCCAGAGCTGAAAACGCGACGTGTTGGGTAATTTGGAGAATTTATGACAGGCATTATGGCAACACTGGCTCACGCTGATCGCCATTGGTACGTAGTACGTACTACGGACTACGTACTGAGTGGCCAGGCTTTTGCCTGTCTGCGTGAAATTCTGAGAGCGGCCGCCCCAAAAGCCCAAACCAGTTCCATTACTGTACACCGTTTTTCCCATTTTCCTCTCCTTTTGCGACGACTTTTTGTTGTGCTTTTTGATATTTATGCAACGCGCTCGGCTTTTCGATTACTCACGCTCAACTGGCCGCCGCCAGAACAGCTCGCTGGTCGTGAATTTTCCAGCTACCAACTGCCGCGGCTACCAACTCCATAATAAGTCACTGGCAGGGGGGATCCCGGCAAAAAATTAGAGATGCCAATTATACAAATGGTCAGACGTCCGAATGCGAATCCGAATGCGACTTAGACTTCTGCTAGGTTTATGTAATCAATTTCATGTATTCTCGCAATCTCTGAGAAGATTTCGCAATCTAAAGTTCAGTTAGTAAGCGAGACCCATTCGATCATGGAATCAACTTCATCAGTTAATTAAATAAAAGGTTAATTAATAAAAGGTAGTTAAGCTTTTTATGATTTGGACATCGCATAAACGCAGTGTATCGAGCTTGATACCAATAGGTAAAGCCGAGACCGAGTTGGTGGTAAATTGTCAAAACGGTAAGGCGAGTGCTCTTGGCCAGTTTTCCAGTTTGACAGGCCGACAAAGGTGCGGCTCCGCCAGAGGAGCGCGAGAGCGATCGAGTCTCGGCCGGATTATGGCAGAAACCGAGCCGAAACAAAAGCGAAAAACGCTGCGGCCAAGCTCAAACTCAAACTCAAATCCCTGACGCTTTTAAATTGGTTTCTTGCCAGCTGCCCGGCTGCCCAAATGTCAAATGCAATTGTCTTGGGTGGATCCGCCAGAGAGGCCTGGGCAGGGGCTTTCGGCTTTGGGCGGACTGTGCGAGTCCAACTTTAATTGCAAAACGGGAACGAAGGCCTCGGCTATCCGGCGAAATGCTAAAGTTGAATGCGGCTGCCTGGGTGTGGCGGTGCCGAGTACACAAAGGGAATTAAGTAGGAGTTCTTTATTCATCTAAGCTCGATCTATGGCTGTGCGTGCAGAATGCAGAATGCAAATGAGGCACAGCGGAGGACGAGCAGGCATTGCGTATACGAGCCGTTGGACGGCACAGCCCTCAGCTCAATTCAATTAAGTTGTTCAGGAAATTGGCCACGGCTACGTGTTGGATTTTCCTCTCGCTGGAACACTGAGATAAAAGCACAGGTCCCCAAGAGCTACACATGAGAAATGTCCTCTACCCAATCTCAGATATTTCAACGAGTTCAAACACATACATATAGTAAAGTATATAAAATTATCATTTAATTCAGTATGCAATTAATGAGTGCCTTTTCGCAGCCCATTTGCTTGCAGTGTGAAGTTCTTGGCTTTAGCAATGCAAATAAATCATCGTGTCGATGCATTTTCAGCTGGGCTCTGCGAGGCCGAGGAGTACGTGATACCAGCGCACCTTCGTGTCTGCCGCTTGGCCAATTACATATTTGTTTTGGGCCTGGGCAGAGCCCCGGGTCCGACCCGACTTTCTGGCCCTGTTCGTGCACAAGTGCTCCAGTTTCCCGCCGCTTCCTATGTGGTTCTGGGTCTGGGTCTCCTTCCCGCCGCATTACCGTGCGATAATACCGCAATTCATCATTATTTTCTCGTTTTCTCGAACAGCGCGCTTCAGTTTTTCTCGGTAATGAAAGGGTTCCGCTCTCTCGTTCGCTGCCCCGCTTCCCGTGATGTATTGGCAAGTCAAGTAGTAAAAACATCGAATAAAGCAAAACGCTGGCTGGCAGTTACACAGCTTAGCGGTTCTTCCGCCTAATCTGTACTTGTGATTCCCATTGTGTTGGTCCCATTGCATGGCCCCGGAGGGGCGTGGCAGCGTTCCCAATTAAGCGTTAACTGATTACAATTTTAACGGCGGACCGCGGAGGCCGCCGGCCAAGATTGCATTGCCCAAGATCCGAGCTCATTAGCCGGGCCTAAATCTATAAGGGAAATTACAGCAATTGGCAGTTGGAAAAATCGAAAGAGTGGCCGTTGCCGTTGCCGTGGCCCGAAATGAAAAGCGCGCGGAATGCCATCTAAGCCAGATAAGCGGCCGGGGCCAGCAAATCCGAAAATCCGCCGAAAAGGAGCCACAAATTTGCAAGCCGCAAATTTAGATCAATAAAGAACACGCAGAGTGCAGGCCCAGCCCAAAAAAGGAGCTCCGAACAATGGCCGAAACAACTGCTGGCTGCTGACCTCAACTCCCTGGGAGAGTGTGGGTGTGGGTGTGAGTGTGCCTCTCGGTGTGTGTGTGTGTGTTAGCCAGTCCAGCCTCCAGTCTCTGTGTGTGAGTTGGCCCATTATGGCGCCTAACGTACGAACGGCGAGTGGCGTAGCCTGGTCTCTCTGACATTCAGAATGATTGCATCACGAAGTACAAATTTAAACAGCGATTACCCCAGCGCCGCCCCCGCAACATGGGCCGCGGATGCTGTCCATTCTTTGTCAGTACACTGGAAAATAAAATAATTAATATGGCTGGGAACTCCATAAATATTAAAAACAGCAGAGGAAAAATTTCGTTTAACCTCATACTGAGATATGTTAAACCTAACAAAAGGATACAACATCCTAACAGCAGAAAGGATATTTAACTTCGAGTAAAGAAAATATTTAATACCAATGAAGGCACAAATTTCTCAGTCACAGTATTCAAGGATTAACAGACGGTTCACATTGTAATTTTGTGACTTAATCTAACCATTTTAGGAGTTAAAAGCTATTTGTTTAGACACAGCTATTTTAATGAGTAATTACAAGACAATGTTAGGAATTTTTTATCTCATAACCAGCCACTTTTTTTGTATCTCGTTTATACAAAAGCGATTTTGGAAAGTCATTGCATAGGCTGATCTCTACTGATCTTTAATGATATATATTGGGAACTATTAAAACTATACCTATGTAGTTACATCTTTGGAAAAAGGATTCTTTATATTTTTAATGCTTCAGTAAATAAATATAGTATTTCTCAGAGTGCACCAGGAATTGTAAAGAATGAACGGGGAGTTGGTGGGCTGGTAATTTCTATAAACGCTGCTAAATGCACGAGCTGCGCAGCAAAAGGAAGGGAAAGCGAGCTATGGAAAGAATGCCGACTATGATTAAGCCGAACGAAAATTATAAGTTTCCTTTATGTCGCTTTAATTGATGCGGCTCCGGATGCCGAGATAAAGGCCTCTTTGCTCGGCTCGTTAGCAACATGTTGCCAGATACACACCACACCACACTGCTCGGGCTGAGATGCAAATTGCATGTACAAATATTGTGATGGCCCAGGCGGCGGCTCTATGATTTATTCGCCATAATTTTATGCAAATCGGACGGCCAACGTGTAATTTAATGCGATTTCGTTGTAAGTGCCGCCAACGGACTGCACTCGCTCCTCATTTGCCACCTCCGATCCGCTTTGATCCGTCGCCATGCCATCTGCACCATATCCATCCCACCCCCAGTCGGCACGCAATTAAAAGCCAGTGGCGGAGCTACAGAGGGGACTTCTGGCAACAGCACATTTCACTTCAAATATGACGCATGTCAGTTATTGATAAAAATATGGGGCCAAGCCCCCCCGTCGAAAGCACTGAGCGTCCGCCTCTGACCGAAACCGAAGTCAGCAGCAAGTTGCTCTTGCGGTCGCTGCACCAGCAACATGTTGCCGCTAATTGAGGCAGCACTCCGGTGACAACTTGCAATATTTTCATTTCCATGCGGTTTCTGCCACCAGCTGCGGTCGCCCGGTGCGGGGGTGTCTGGGTAATTGACCAACTAATTGCCGCAAATTGGGCAGAACTGTTTCGGAGATATCAGCAATTACAGAGGCGTAAAGATCAGATGGAAATGTGATCTGTCTCTTGTTTTTCACAGCCATTAAAATTAAGTTATTCTATGATAAGTAATGAAGAATGATTTATCACATATTTTAAGCTTGAGTAGTTTCA
>JAEIIH010012773.1:0-29329 GCA_018904745.1 Drosophila orosa
AATATATATTTACCTTTTTTTCAGCTGCAGTCATTGAGCCAAAGTGTTTTTACCAACAAGTTTCCACCGGGCAATCACAAGAGCAGGTTAAATAAAGAAAACCCCTTCGGTTCATATTGCCAATTTTCCAATTTGCAAATCCGCACTGAAGCACTTTGCTTGTGTTTTTGCGATCGTGTGCATCGATTTAGCCATTATTCTAACAAGCGCTTAACAATCCAACGACGAGACAGGAGGAAGCCGTTACGTAACTATCGTTATCGTCTCGTTAGGGCCAGGAGGAGAAGCTTACTTGACACTCGGCCCTCAAGTAGGTCAACAATTCGATGATTTTTGGGGAAACAAAGCCTGGCCAGGACGGCAGGCTTTAAAGTTTTAAATCCGGAAAAGGCAGCCGGCAGCCGCAGTGCGAACTGCATGGGGCGTGGCGTTTGGGAGGTGGCTTTGGTTTTTCAATAAAGCAGATTTATGCATTGTGTTATGCAGAATTAAATGCGCTTTTGTTGCAGAAACACAAACACACCGAGATTAAAGGGGAGGCGGCGGGTGCGAGCTCCATACAAATTGTTGAACAAAAATTTAGCAGCACACAGAAGTATGCAACACTCAATTGGATTTAATTGCTGTGTGTGCTCAGTGCTGTGCAGTGCAACAACGCAGCCGGAATAACACAAAATTATGTTGGAAATTCGGTGCCTTTTCGGGAATTCATTCACCCGCTTGTATAAGCGAGTTAAAAATTAAATAAAATATTTTTACAGGCGCCTGGATTGTGGTCCGATTCATGAACTCTATGAATTTCAATTTATTATGATGTATGCATTATATTAATTACGACAAGGCGCGTCGTGTCTCCACTCTATGTGCGAGTTAATTATTTTGTTTGTTGTGCTGCACGAGCGGCGCCTTCGTTGCAAATTTAATTGGTTATTTCGCATAAACAAGTTGCGAAAGTTTGCCCGAAAAATGTCTCTCTTTTGCCAGACTCTCTCTGTCTCCCTCCACTTTGCTCAGGACAGGAGCTTGTCAAGCCTTTGAGCTGCAAAATTAAATAGCAAAGCAAAGTGCACTGCTTGCTTTTTATATTCCTTTTCCCTTTTTCGATATTTTAGTTTTTTTACTCAGTTTGTATACATCTTGCTCTATTTTTAGTTCTTTTTTGGCAGCAAACAAGCCGTGGCTGGCAGGGCCATAAGGCACAGCTTCCTCTTTGGACTGTCAGTGGCATGTGCGGAGACACGCCCCCTCCGGCGGCGCAGCCTGCGCCCCTGACCCATCCCCGGCCGAATGGCATGTGCAAAAGTAAAAACGAAGTTGGGCAAAACTTTTTAATATGCTTGCGAAATTTTATCAAAACTACAAAATTGCAGCAAAGTGCCAAGTGCCTGGGTTCTTGGGTTCTTGGGTTCTTGGGTTCTGCTGGGGGACTGCAGCAGCAGCAGCAGCAGCAGCGCCGTCAACGAAAACCTAGACGCTGCACGGCGCAAAATGTTTAGTGTTTTATCAGATGCATTCATCATAATGCTAGTAAAATATTAAGCTTTAACAATAGTAAAGAATCAAGATGTATCATCTGATTACCGATTGTTGCTTCTATAATTTATTGACAAATGCCTTGCTTAATTTACATATTAAATAGTTATCTCGGTCCCATTCGCTCTTTTTAAAAAATAAGTACCCATTTGAATATATTTTCCATAATAACTACCCACTTAAATATATTTTCCATTTCTCATTACCGATTAATAACAATTAAAGTTGTTAAAAACATGTGCAATATTGTAATAAATACATCTGGCTGAGTTAAAAACCTTTTAATACTTTTTAAAATACTTGTAAAATTAATGAGACTGCGACATTTATTTATTTGATTTTTCCTTTTCAAGCTTATTACATTTTTAAATTCAAATAGTCGGATTTTTGTTCTGCGTGTTGCTGTCTTTGGTGTTACCATTGCATTGGCTGCTGCCTCTCGCTGTGGCAATGGCGATGGCAAAGGCAAAGGACGCAGTCGAGCTCACGGAGTTGGCCAAACAAAACACAGTCAAGCGAAACCTTCAACTCAATTTGGCAATCGCATTTCTTGCTCTACTTCCGCCTATTCAACTTGACTCGATTTGCGTGCCGGCGACCGTCAGTTCGCCCCCGTTTACATGTGTGCCGCCACGCCCCTGTGCCGCCCCCCCGTCGCCCGCCCTTATGTGTGTTTAAGTGGCAATGCAAATGGCAACATTTTGGCGAGCACTTCACTCTTTGCCACTGACAGTAACATGACATCTCCTTTATTTTTTCCCTTATTTTTTTTGGCAACTTTTTGTGCTAAATTTAATTGCAATGAAAATGTTCGGTGCACTTCGCGGAAGGCAGGCACCCCTTTCCAAAAAAATAAAAGCAAAAAGCTCCTGTGCAGTCACTGGGGCTACATTTGGGGAAAGTCTATGGGTAGATGGCGTGACTGATTAATTGTGCAAATTAATTTTGCATTTACATGCCAAGTGACGAACTTGCAATGACTGGAAAATCGTCATCCAAAGTATTCCAAAGTCAGAAGAATGACAACGGATAGGGAAGAGTGTGGCAGCGGGAAATTTAACTTTTGGTGTGGTTTCCAAACTTTTTGCACAGAGTAATTTGATTTATGAAGTGATATTTGAAACCCCACTCCACTCCGAGTATGTGTGTGTGCCTGAGGATAAATCCTTAAATTTGTGGAAAGTTAAGGAACCTACTGCTTATTTAATTTTACGAGAAGATTAAACAGAGCTTACAAAGAGACTTGCCCAATTAAACCATAATAGAGACATTTAATTTAGAATTTAAACTGTTGCAGTCTTAGGAATATATAAAGTTATTCAAGTTTTTGTTAGATTTTGCAATCTATGTTATTCATTCAATTAAGTTACTATTTAATGGTAACTAATTAATGCAATATTAGCTACTAAATGCACTTACATAGATTAAATCACGATTTAATAGGAAGAAATATCAAACACAAACTGAAAATGAAATAAATTGGATTTTATCTCTATTACAATGTGTTTTATATTTTGTGCAAATATGTAAATTATGTTCAGAAACTGCTTTCAAGGCACTTTGCCTTAAGGCTGACTGCGAATGAACTGCTAGTAATGGTGGGATGGCATTAATTGCACTGGCACCTTGGGTGAGTTATGTGGCAAATGTCAAATGTTGCGTCTCTAATTAGCACGGTCAGTCAGCCAGTCAGGCAGTCAATTGTTGCGCATTCGCCACGTTGCACGTCCCATAAAAGCCATTGGCCACGTCAAATTAACTGTACGCTGGCGATGGTGTCCGCCCAAGCACGTTGTAAATAACAACAGAGCACAAAGGACGACGACGACGCTCAACTGCTGTTGTGTGGGTTTCGGCAAGGATGGTCCCAGGTCCGTTGCCAGCGATACACACAGCCACAGCTACAAAGCAAACGCCGACGTCAGCCAAGTGTAAATCAAGCGCAAAGTTCACAGGACACGATTGTAAATTATAAGAGAGGCTCAAGCTAAGCAGAAAATGTGACAAAGAGCGGCGAGCGACAGCTTGTTGGGAGCAGGAGCAGGAACAGGAACAGGCCAGGCCAGGCCAGGAACTGATGCATCATCATCATCGCCATCACCATCGTTGTCATCCTCATCATCGCCATCACTTTTATCACCGTCATATGCTGGCTAGCTGATCCGCTGCAAAGTTTGGCCAGTCGCGTCGCCTCTTACCTGTAAGTTCAATGGCAAGAAAAACACCTTGAGCCAAGTTTGCGCTCTTGTGAAAATAATGTAGCAAACTTTGTTTAGCCAAAACCAAATGGCAAGGTGTGCGTGCGGCATTGCGGGCATTGGACAACTTTTGTATACAAATTTCTATCAAAAGATTAAGCAAAGACAAACAAGTGAAAAGACGAGTCCGGGGCCGGCGACAGTGTCTCGGCCGGCGGAGCGGAGAACTTGCCAAGTTTTCACAGATAACTTTAAATATTTGCCAGTATCTCTGCTACAATCCTAAGCTGTGGATGCCCGAATCGAAAAACGCAAACCCAAAACGCAAGCCTTGGGCTGGCCATGTCCTGGATTTGGTTTCGGTTCGTCTCTTTGTTTATGCCCGTTTTATGTTTTGTTAGTTTGACATATCAGTGACACTTTTCGGGGCCGCATTGCGATGCAACAATATTTTATTTTATTGCATGGCAAAGTTCTCGCTGCTCCCGCTGCTCATAAAAGAACGATTTTTATTATTTTTGCCTGCGAGTTGTAAACATAAATTGTGGAACCCGCCACGACAGGGAAGCGCACAAACGAAATGCCAGCAACAACGTGACATAAAATTGAAAACCGCTCAAGTATTTTTTCCCCCACCTTCGATTTTCCGACTTACTCTCTCTCTCTCTCTCTCTCGACTTTTCCCTAGGAGAGCTCCTCCAGTCAGCCGGGCTAAGGATCGGGCAACTTTGTCAGCCATCCAGCCAGCCGGTGGGGACAGGTGCTTGGCAACTTTCCGCTTTCGGCTTTCGGCTTTCGGCTTTCGGCTTTGGGGGAACTTTTCTGGTAAAACTTTTGGCGTATAAGTTGTTAATTTGCCAATGAAAGAGGGCGTTTGGCTGTGGCGGTTATTCCTGTTGCAACCACTTTCGCGCACAACTGTGACATTTTGCTATGCAAAAATGGAATGGCTTATATAATTACGTGAACGTCAAATGCAAAGAATCGAAAGTCATGACAGCAAATTGAATTTAATTATGGATATATGACAATGGTAAATTGATTTAAGGCATAAAACAAAATGACAGTTAATATGCATCAGATGTTATTATTGTCTAACAAAAAAGCGATGCGAAATTCAGTCAGCTGGTAAAACAAGAAATGTGGCGCAATTATCTTTGCCAATTTAAAGTACATTTATTATTTTTAACTGAATAATTCATCGCCTGCCATCCGGACTCCCCACATAGCTGGCCATATATACTATGGATTCATAGAATAGATTCCCAGTCATTATAAATCAATTGTCCCCGAGCTGCTGAAGGCGCGGCCCTTGTTGTTGTGCCAAATCATTGGCGCCACGACCGAATGATTGAGCCGGGACCATGAATGGGCGAGCGAGTGGCCCAAGCTTGGGCAGGAATGCGATGTCGGGCGTTGTTGACACAAATCAAAGCAGCTGCGTAAATCTTCATCAAACAATGTTGTCGCCTCCTCCTCCGCCGTCAGCTTCCTTGTTGCCCCACTCGGATCCGACCATATCTCCGGCTCGGATCGTCGCCGGCGGTGTCGGCAAAAACGAATGAAAAATACGCCAACTCACGGTCAATTGCAATTCAATTAGACGCAATTAGTGCCTGGGCACGCATCGGGGCAATTCATACACACAGATACTGATGCGGACTCGCCAGTGTTCGTGCGGATAAGATACAGCTACAGATACAGATACAGATACTGCTACAGATGCGGATACAGACACTGACATGCCATAGATTACATAGTTGCAAGAGCTGTCGGAAAGAGGCGATGCTGACGATTTTCGGCACTCCGAGAAAGTCTTGTGGGATTAGAAGTAGTTTACATTATGGGATGCATTTGTGTCTAATTGAATCCTTAGTTATTCCTAATATTAGCTTCCTTTAAGCTCACTTTGTCATACTTTGAAGGTTATCTCTAAACCTGTATTACACTTTTTTGAATAACAATAATATTCTGATAATAATCAGGCATCAAGCACAGACCACATGTTCAGGATTAGTCTGTAGCCTTGGCTTAATTTAATAGATGTACCTTTAAATGCTTAGCCTTTTCCCTCAGTGTGGGGACGAGGGCGAGTCATGATTTGCTGTTGAGCTTGGCGTCGTCTGACCCTTCGCTGCTAATGGTGTACTTGCAGATGAAGATACATCCCCGGCCACATGCTCATCCCCCGAAGCCGCCCCAATCCCCAGCCACATGCTCATCCTCGTCCTCGTCCTCGACGGCGTCCTCATCGTCAGCCAGAGTAGCGGCAGCGGCAGAAAAAGTATCTCATTAGACGTGCAGCTACATGGCAACGGCCGCTTAACTCATTCATCATCATCAGACGCGGGGCGGTGAGATGAGGCATCTATACGCGTAGCAGTAGCTAGCTTCAGATACGGATACATGGGATGCAGCAGGCTTTATGGCTCTCGCTGGCAACATGCGACTGCAGCTTAATTGCAAAATGACCCAATGAGTTCCCGTAGCTGCTTGTTCCTGTGCTTGTTCCAGCAGCCAGTCTTTGGAACTAAGCTATTGCCGGGGCTCGGTTCGGTTCTGGTTCGTTCTGGTTTAATTAGTCGGAGCAGCGCAGATTGTGTAGGATCCAGCGACTACAAATACGCATGACGGGGCACATAATTGGCAAATGCTGCGCGGCTCAATCTCTTGTTTGATTTTCCCCTTCATTGGCTAAATATTTCATAGCCCGCGCAATGACAGCGGCGAAAATAAATATATATATATGATGTATATGTATTTCTATAAGGATATTGTAAAACAC
Source organism: Drosophila orosa (assembly GCA_018904745.1). NCBI lineage: Eukaryota > Metazoa > Arthropoda > Insecta > Diptera > Drosophilidae > Drosophila > Drosophila orosa. The sequence continues at coordinate 6,517 of JAEIIH010012773.1, forward strand.
GCCCGCCAAAGACACATCTTCCGGTGCTCAATCGGGCGTGCCTAAGTGGAGCCGAAAGGTTGAAGTTGAGGTGCAGCCAACTGACAGACGACGACAATGGGCTGAGTCAGAGGAGTCAGAGACGAGCGCCCATAATCACATTACCCGGCTTCCATTTAATTTCAACAATGCCACCGACGCTGGCGCATTTAATATTTCACGATTCGCCGCCGCTCCTCCAACAAAGATACAAGCATAAAGATACAGATACAAGCCAGTCAGCTACTTATGACACTTGAGCCCGCATTTATTGCTCGTTTACAGTTGGCCAAGTCAGCCGCATCATGCGGCCGCCAGGACTCATTCATTGCCCCGACATCCACTTACAGATGAAGGCTTTTCTTGGTCCCCGTCCGTGTCCCGGTCTTTGTTCCCATCGAAAAGGCGTTTCACTGAGCCGGAGGCATTACAATGATTAGCAGTAAGTTGTCGTGACATTGACAACCTTTGCAGAAGAGAGACAGCACTTCCAACAATTCGATAAACCAGTTTCACTCAACTAAGCAATAACCGAAAAGTGAAAAACTAAGCAAATCCTCATTATTACATTACTATTAAGTTAAGATTTAAAGTCCTTATAGAGTAGAGTGTCTGGGCTTGCTGTACAGTCTAGAAACAATTTAATTGAGCCGCCAGCCTCGGACCCTGTCCTGGCTCTGACAAGTAGTTAAATGTAAACCCATTTAGGTTTCACTCGATTCGCCTGAATCGTACAGTAATTATTTCTGACTTCAGTCATGAATTTTGCATTTGGCCAGCCTTTTATCTCGCATTGGGTCACAAATTCCCACTGGGATCTCTAACTACGCCCTCTCCGATTGCCTTTTAATTGACTCGGTTATCTGGATGCCGTTTCAATTTGAGAACATCTTCACTTTGTCTATCATTCTGTCATTTTTTGCTGGGTTTTGCATTTCATGGGGAGCTGAGTATGGTTTTTTTATTTGCAGCTTTGGAAGGGAGTGAGTGAGTGAGTGGGTTATTTGTCTGTCTGCTCTTGTGACTTGCAGTATATTTGCCAGTGTGCCGATTATTATATGAGAATTTTTGTGTGTTTTTCCGACCGGGTTTTTGCTGTCCCGGAACAAGTGGGGGGGACATGTACAACTTAATTGCAGTTTTACATGCTGCACAGCCATGGGAACGGCAACAGATGGCAGACTCTGTCGCAGCGTCCACGCCCACGAATCATTTTAAAAATGCTGTAAATATTTATGCTCCCCTCGTGTGTAAGCACGGGGACACCTGTCCTGCGTCCTGCGACCTGCGTCCTGCGACATGGAACGCCAATACCCACACCAATTGCCATGGCCATGCCCACCATGCCCGCCCCATTGCGGCCATTTAAGCGCTGGCAATATTTCAGGAGTGCAGCGTTCAGATTGTAAATGCAAATTTTGCATTTAGCGATTTCCAGTGTTTTTTATGAGTGATTTAATTCGTTTTGCGGCGCTTAAATTTTGCAAGCTGTCCGTGTACTTTTGCCCTGGTTCTGTCCGCGCTGTGTCCTGGTTCTGTCCGGGCTCTGTCCTGCTCGGTCGACACCATCCGACCATCCGACACGGCCGAGTGGTCAGGAACAGAAGAGGACTGCGCCACAATGGGCATCGCATGTAGACATAAAGCGCCGAAAAGTTGTTAACAATAAGCGGGCGGACGGGTGGGCGAACAAAGGCCAAAAGGGGCTCCAACCGAGGCGGGGTCGAGAGGTCAGGGCCAACGTGATCAAAATTTAGAAAACAAACACGGCTCGGCAGCGAAAATGTGTGCCAAAGTAATGTTGTGGGTGCCACCCGGGTGTCCTCGTTCCTGTTCTGTGCGGGTTCAAGTGTTCGACTGTGACTAGCAAATGGCCAATAGTAGTCGGATCGCTGCGGTGCTTCTTGCCGGGTCTTGGCTTGCCAGTTTCCCATGAATATTTTTGCGTCAAATGCGAAAACTTCATGCGGACACGATTGTGGAAATGGGACAGCTTCCATGCACAGAGAAAATATTTAAGAGGTATCTTTGTCTGATCAAATGAATTCAAAAATAAGTTTAAAATTGCATATAAAATTAAAAGATATTCTTTTGAATTACTATTACTGATATTTTTATTCAATTTTTGATTTGCTAATAGTTTTTCCTAGTGTGTGCTGCTTCATCTTTCTTCCACACAAAAAAAAAAGAATACAATGCGTATGCAGCTGTTGGCCTGCCCGCCTGCCTGCGACACACCACAAAAGGATTGCTCGTGTCTTATTTTTCTCCATTCACTTCAGCTGGCTGGCTGCTCTCTTTTAGCCCAGTTTTCCTGCCTTTTTTTTGGCAACCCTCCGGTTGGCTTGATCTACTCTGGGGTCCGGGGTTCCCGGAGATTCGGGGTGCCAAAATGCCTCCAGCTATGCCCTGTCATTGTTGTTGTTGTGGCTGCTGGTGGTGGTGGTGTTGGTGCTGCTGCTGCTGCTGCTGCTTTTGCTGGTGGCACGCAGCATATTTATGGCCAGTGGGTCAAGCCATGACAACAACGGGAGGAGAACATCCAAACGAGTGCGATTCTAGCCAGGCTCTGCACAGTCAAGCCTGTGAAGAAGATTTGTGGCTGCAGCAGGGAAATTTGAAATTGAAAAATAGTTTGACTTTTATGAGCGGCGGCCGACAAACGGCAGCAAACGAGTGCCGCAAACAGCATTTGCCCAGTGCAGTGCATGTTGTGGGCAGTTTAATGTTGTTTCCCCTCTCAGGAAACGCTTTCGCCCACTTTCCCTTTATGAGGGAGTTGTAGGGCTTTGCTTTCACTCAAGGCACCGAAAGTAATGCCAATTTTTGAGTGTCAACTATGGTAATTCCTCTAAATAAAAGGTTCTGAATAAACTGAAGGCAACCTGTCGTGGCCAATAAAGCTGACTATGTTTATCACTCTCAACTCGAAGCGTTTGCTTCGAGATCCAATTCTTAAGGATACTCTGTTATCTCCATATACAAAGAATGGGTTCGTTTTTTGCTTCAGTTTCTTAAATGTATTTTTTATTGGTATTTTAATAATAACAGAGAATTGCAGAATGATTTTCTGAAATTAAAAAACTTTATTATGGGGAAATAATACAACTTACTTACTCTTAATCAGATTCTTAATTCCTATTTTATCTCTAGCATATCAACACATTCTTGCATTCTACAATTCAATAATAGTTTTTACTATTAGCTTAAGCTTAAGCGGATGAAAAACTGCAATGTGAAATGCGCTTGTGCAATTCTCCGTGATTTTAAGTGTAATTTTTTAATCTTAATGGTGGCTGGAAGCAGATAAATATATACATGTTCATGTTGTGGGCGTGATAGAGAGCCAATTCCCACAGTGCAAGCTGGGGGCAGGACTGCCACGCCCCCAGTGGCGGAGTGGCGGAGCGGCGTGTTCCACTTTTCAGTTAATCAAAAAAGGGAAGTGAGCTAAGTTAAATCATAAAAAAGTGCGGGGCCTGTTTGCGAAATAAAACATAAAGTGCCAGCGGAATATAAAAGTAAAACTGCGAGGAACTAAAATAAATAAAAACAGAGGAGGAGGTGGCCCAACCACCTGATACCCTGTAACCTGTAGGAAAGCCAAGACTAATCTTTTTTGTATGGCCAGCAGTGAGGATTTGCGATTAAGTCTGCGATGAGTACTTTGTGGGGATTAGTTTTTCGATATTAAGTGCAACTTATATACCCGCCAACTCGTTAAGGGTACGAGCAGAATCTCTCTCTCACTGACTTTCGCAATTAATTAGCAACAAAATTCAAACAAACTCGAAAAACTTTAAACTCGCAACGAGCGCGTTGATTTTGTGCAACCAACTTTTGTTGTTTGCAGTGGCATATATAAATGTGTACGATGCAAACTTATACATATAGACCGACCGCTATATATTGCATGAAGCTATATAAATATTTTATGGCAGATTTCGCGCCCAAAGCCGCCGTTCCTTGCGCCCGCGAATGCTGCATACTTTCCGGCGCTGCGGAGCTGCGGCGACTGCGGCTGCCGCTGACTTCCGGGAGTTGCTGCGCTGCAGACGAGTAATTATGTTCCACTAGCTTAAGCGCAGTGCAGGTCCGCCCCAAAGCCACCCCACACAAGTCACAGGGCACAAGGCAACCCCCCACAACACACACGCACGCCTGCTCGCTGGCAAAGTAATTAAAACGCTTGGCCCATTAAAAATCGTACTCCACGGAGCTGAACTCGAAAGTTGAGCCTCCGACTGGCAGCGGCAGCTCACCCCAATGAAAGCCAGGCAATATACAAAACAACTTTAGACGTCTGCGCAGTGGCATATTTTTGACTTTAATTAGCCGCCCCCTGCCACGCCCCCTGCCCTCTGCAGTTGTCAAATGCCCAAAGTTTTATATATTCCGCCTAGGATCGGGGTAAAAAGTGGTAGCTCCTCCTGCCCACTTGCGATCTACTTTAACGCCCCACTTAGCTGGTCAGTCAGCCTTTTAAATGGCTTATTCCACTGCCAAAGACACTGGCAATATTTCAGGAATTATTGCTGATTTATGAAAATGTTCCCCGATTCCCCGGCATTGCAAGTTTCTTTCGATTCAACCAAAGCATTCCATTCCCTCGTTTCTTTTCTTTTTTTTTTTTGTGTTTAGCTACGGGGCAAATCTATTTTTCATGTTGAAGACTTTCAATGCCAGTGAAGTGCAAAGTAAAGTAAAGAAATATGTGGCACAAAAAAGGAAAAGCGAAGGGAATGGGAATGGGAATGGGAAGGGAGGGGGAAAAACCAAATAAGTGGAAAACGAAGGAGGGACGAATGCAGAGTGGCAACTAAAGCTCAGCAAAAAACTTTGTATTTCAATCTGTGCAAGAAAGTTTTGGTGCGCACGGCAAAAGATTGAATGAGTGTTAATCAATGGTAATGCGTGCTGGCAGCCCAGGGAATGGGGAGCTCCAACCAGACCCCAAAACGTGGTGCGGGGGAGGCGGGAAATATTCCTCCCCGAGGAGAAAAGGTAAGCTGCAAGAAAAGTGCTCACCGAAAAGAAGGAAAACACAAATTTGCAATCAAAATTTTTTTCTTAGCATTGCACAGTTAAAAAAGAATGCAGGGAGTTTCAGTTTTCACTTCACTCCGCCGCTCTGAGGCAACATTGTGAATGTTGCCTGGCAGCACCGCAGTGTTTGCCTTCTTATGCCAACTGTCCACGGACCCCGGCCCCATCTTCATCCCGATCTACAACTCCATTTTCATCTCCCTCCATGCCGATTTCCAATTTCTTTTTTGGCGGCCAGCAGCAGCAGCAGCATCGCTCCTTTAATTACAGCCATATGGAATTTGCATACTTTTCGAACTGACTCGGCGCTGGCAATTAAGCTGGATGACATGCTGGCATCCGTATCACATGTCCTCGTTCCTCTGCCCAATGTCCAATGTCCAGTGTCCACACTATACACTCCGCGCTCCCTGGCGCATTCATCATAATAAAGAGCACCAAAGAGACTCATTTCGGCTGACTTTGGGTTGCCCAATGCTTTTCGATCCGGCCAGACTCTGCGCTGGAACGATTGTGGTGTCATAAATTGCAAACGGACCCCGGCTCCGCCTGTGGTGCCAAATTAGCTACTTCTTAAGTCTAAAGAATATAACATCATTGAACGGCTTTTAAGAGTATTTTAGCAATGTTTTTTCATCATTTTGAATAATGTATAATAGTTTTAAGTACAACCTCTAAAGTACAAACTCTTAAATCAATTGCTTATAGTCAAGCCTCCTTTAAAAAATTAATTTTCCACATTTTCCTTCCACTTTCTGTGAATCTCTGCTGTTTTTAGCTCTGCTCTTGGCATCTCTGATCCCCTTGGCTCGCTGCGGGTTTCGGTTTCACGACCACAGGCTAGGCGTCCAGCTCCCCGCTCTCGGATTGCGCCTTATTGAAATTGGACGCCGTTTGTGTTCAATTAGGCTATGCTAATTTGCTGCAACTATCGCCTGGCAGCGGACGGCGCGTCGGATGTCGAGGGGCGCGAGCGAGCGCTTAAATCGCTTTAAAGTGCTTGGCCTTATCGCGCTCAACGCGATGGCGAACCGCTTTTGCGGTTATTTGATTTAGAATTTTAATGAAAATATTTCACAGCTGACATGTTATTAAATAAATGATGCGCTCCGCTGACCAATGTCCCCATTGACAAGCTGATTGATTGTCCTGCGAAAATGAAATGGGGACAAAAAAAAATACACAACTATTTCAATCGCATTTATTTGCCTTTCGGGAACAACTAAAATTTCAGCAAATTGCTAAATTTGATTCGCTTGCATCTCATTTTGTTTATTTTTCGGTGGACGCGGGCAATCATGTAAATATTATTTTTCATCAACAGAATTAAAATTGAATTTGCCTTCCATCCCGTATTTCTATCTATTTTTTTTTCTGCTGCGTGACATTGTGGTCAGAAATTGAATTTTCCGCCTATTGCATGGATGTGTGTGGGCGTACAAAATGATAATCCAGTAGCCGGCAGTCAACTAATTATTGAAATTTGCACAGATTTCTGTATTTGACATAAATATAGCGCTCGTGTCAATCAAACATTGCGCATACGACGCGTGGGCCACGCAACTCGACGGCTCGCTGTTCGCTGTTCGCAGCGTAAACGAAATGAATCGAAACGAATCGTAATCGGTGCCATGCGCTTGATTGCATTTTCTCCTTAAATTCATTACCAACACGCTGATGCGTTTACCGGCGATAAATTCGATGACACGGATATCAACGTTGATGCGGATGCTAACGACGACTTCGATTCGCTTTTAATTGCATTAATATTGCGGCCGGGGCAAGGACCTTCTCCGTCGTCGCCTTCATCGCCGTCGTCGTCGTCGTCGTCGTCATCGCTCCCAATCTGCGCAATTCAATTTGTCAAGCACCCAAGGAAAGCCGAGAGCGGCAGTCGCCCAGACAGCCCGAAATTCTCAATATCAATTTCAATTTAAAATTGTCTTGCCAGAGAGTTTTGATTTCGTGGGCTCAAGTTCGGTTCGTGGAAGCCGAATATTAAAGAGTTGAGTTCTGGGAAAATTAAAGTCAATTTTAATTAGGAGCCGGCTAACTCAGATAAGTTTTTGCGGGCAAAAGATGAGAGTTCTTAAAAGTTTCCCCAAATGCTTCTGCCTGACCGTGAGGCTAGCCCAAAGATATTCAAAGTATCTGCTGCCCACACAGAATTCCGTGTCCTTTGGCCGCCATTAGAGCCCACCACTCAATATTCAATTTCTGGGGCCAGAAACACTTTAATGCGCGAACGTGGTCTCGGAGCCTGCTGAGTGCTGTGTTTCCCTTTATATGCTCGCTGGGTGGGAAACCCAGAGAGAAAGAGAAAGGACGCAGGGGAGAGCTCCAACACGCCCACACCGTCGATTTGGCCGCTTCATAACCTTTCGGCTGTGGCGCCCCTTTGATATTTTGTCTCATTTTTGGCAATTTTTAAGCAATTCAATTTAATTTTATTAGTTTTGGCAAAACTCAAACAACTGGGACAACAATAACAAGGTGACCCGGCCCGTCTCCCTGATGGCTCTATTGCCGCCCCTAAGTTTGACCTCATAAAACCAGAAAGTGTAGCATAGATACAGCACAGATACTGAGATGCCCAGAGATACAGAGATCCAGATATATATTTATATGGCATTTGTTAAGCTTTTCATTGGCTCGGTCTATTTTTGAGATTTTTATTTGTCTCGTCCTGCTGCTTGTCCTGGCGACAAGCCATCGTCTCGTCTCGGCCCGTCCGCCACATAAGTTTTAAGTCATAAAAAGTCCATAAAATGCATTCGCAACTTTTTTCCCCTCATGTTCCGGCCGGGCTTTCGTTGTTGTTTGTTTGTTTGTTTTCTGTGTCTCTGTTTTCGTATTCCCCTGACTTGGTTTAGTCTCTGATATTTGATTTTATTGTTATGATTGAGGAAAATGATGTGCCAAATGTGGGTCTGAGTCTGTATACCGTCCCGTTCAGTGTCCAGTCGGTCATTGAATTATGCTCAAAAGTTGGCCACTTAAGCGTCAATTACTTTTACGGCTTAATTATGCGAATGCGATGCGACCCGCATCTGTAAAGTCATATTCCAGCTACTTTATTCGAGAATGCTCGGTTGCCATGTAAAGGGCACATAAAAATCGCATCAAATTAGGCGGTATTAGGTTCCAAAGAGCGGCTTCATATGCGTGAGGGCGCCGCATTAAAAACAATTTCTCCATGAAACTGTGCGCCATATGAAAGTTGCCTTTGAGTGCACAGAACTAGAATGCAATTAATTAATTGCGTTTAAACGCTGGGGAAAATGCGAGCGAGAGAGTGTGTGTGTGTTGCCGAGCGCTCGGATTTTCACATTTCACATTTCCGGTTCGGCATCGCTGTGTGTGCGTGCGTGTGGGAAAAGTTGGTCGGCAAACATTTTTAACTTCCGCACGGAATCACGTACAAGTTGCCTTGAATGCGCTTTTCTTCTGTGTAATCCCTCTTATATGGCCCATTGTTTCAGTGTTTTTGCATTGTGTGCTTGTGCGTCTGCCTTTGTGCTTGCTGGTGTGCCGCCTATCGATTTCAGGGCTGAAATCCTTGTGTTGGGCTCGTTGGCAGCCTCCCGTTACTAATTCAATTGCATTACCAGCTCCACTGGGGATTTATAGCGAGAAAAATAAGGAGACTTAAAGGAAGCAATTAGCCGGCTAAAAATAAGTCTATCAAAACAAAACAATTGAGGTGGACACAAAAAATACAGGTGGATACAGCAATTAGCAAGCACAGAGGCTAGTGTGAGAAAATTCAGCAAAAGTCAGCGGGAGATTCGCGATTCGTGGCGAAAAGAGCTCGCATTGAACCTCAATTGAGGAGGGGAAATCGAGGCTGGGATTGCCGCATTTCATTTCGCAATAAACTGGACTTTACTCAAAATGAACGGGCCAGCCTGTGAACGCAATAAAAATGTGCAAAAAAGCACGAGAAACGGAGCCCGGCAACGTGCGGGGCCAGAAACCGAAACCAACAAGCAACAACGGATCGAATCGAATGAAACGAATCGAAACCAAACCAAACGAAACCAAACCGCCAAGCCAAATCAATGCCCACAAATGGCACCAAACAACATGGCTGCGGTGCAGAGCGGAGTGGAGTGGAGTGTGTACAATGAATGAAGAGATTTTCCAGGAGCAAGCTGATTTCAGACGGGACCAAATACCCTGCAAATACTCTCGCGGAAAGTAGAAATTTGAATGGAAATTTGTGTGTGGTGAATTTAAGCTTCCCAAGGGGTTTATGTGTTGAACCAAATGGCTCAATTATTGTATAGCTGGATGAAATGCGGAAAATCATCATTAATAAGTGTAGTAGACCCTCAATTATATATAAAAATATTGCAATCCCTTTAAGAGCTATTACAAAAAAACTGTAAGTAATAATCACTTTATATTGTTCAATACATCTTAATTTAATTACAAATCTTAAGATAAAAAATCGTAAATTTGTTTTTTTCGACTAGAAGCTGGGTAATCCAGGCAGATTGGGATGTGCTTTATGACCCAGCTTTTGGCCGTGGGATTGAACGGGCCTGGAGCGATGGCGAGGCTACATGCAGGTTCGTAAATTCAGAGATAAACATAAATCGAGGGTAATTCGGGCATAAAGCGCTGCTGCAGCTGCTGCGCCACCAAGCCAGCTGTCCACACGAACGCGGCCAGGGACAATCGAACGGACTGGACTGGGACTGGGACTGGGCTGCTGACTATTTGCACAGATCGATTAAAAATTGAATAGCTGCCATCAGGACATCCCCCGGACTGACCCAGGACCCGCGCCTCGAGCCAGTGGAGTACCGGACACAGGGGATGCGGCATGGCCATGCCAGATTGAGTGCGCCAGGAGTCACGGCAAGTGCTCTCCATGTGTACGTACGGTCATGGTTACGGGCCGTTCAAGCATCTCGATTGTGTCCAACAGGTGTCCGATCTGACCTGCATGGCCTTCGAGCCCTTGGAGCTTATGGGTGCCCCTTTAAGACGGCCCAATTCCGCAATCCGCTTAAATTGATTGCACTCTCTTTTGTCATCCCTCGTCGTCGTCGTCGTCGTCGTCGGTGATGTTGCTATGGCCACATGAAGCCCCATAATACTCCGCTGTTGGGAGAGAGAGCGAAAGCCACTCACCCGCCTTGGCAAAATGTTAATTACAAATTCTTGAAATGCTTTTGTCTGGAAATTTGTGAGTGTCCAGGCCAGGCCAGGCCAGTTATGTATGCATGCGAGGTCTTTTGTCAGTATTATAATTAAGTTTTTGTTTTATTTTCTAGTTACGAGTAAAGTGTTATTGTGTTTTTTGTTTCCCTGTGAAATTGTTTAAAATTTAGAAATATTTATGCATCCCCCAAACCTTTAAGATCCTTAAATTTGTTCCTTTTTATATTTCATATTTAATTTAGTTTTTTTTGTGATATCTGACATAATAATAAATAACTCAAAATAACAATTTTGGCTAAATGTAACCCTTTAAAAATCACCCAAACGTTAAAACAAAATTCGTACCACTCTCACAGATATTTCTGCTGCTGCTACAACTGTCAATAAATATTCCTTGCGGACCCACACGTTTGGCAACATTTGCGGCACTTCCGCTGCCGGGCGGAAGGGATGACCCTACACGTCCCAGCGCGACCCGGCCTGCAATGAAGCGATTTTAAATAACAGCAGTTATCCTGCAGCCCCTGGATGCCCGAGGTCCTTGGATGGAACTCCCGCTGGTGGCTCGTGGACACACCTGCTGCCATTCGGCAATCGGCACTCGGCAGCTGGCGCATTGTGTAATTAATGTGGCAGTGATTATGCCGAACAACAGGCAAAGCGATTAGTTGGGCACATACGCATAATGCATGTCCTTGAAATCGAACCGGCAAACAGGGCATTATCGCCAGCGGCAAATATTGCAATTAATATTGAGCCGCGCATTCGATTCCCCTGCATCTGTAGCTGGGCGTATCCGTATCTGTATCTGTATCTATAGCAGTATCTCTGTGACTGGCCCCGAGGGGTTGCATTTTGTTTGTCCCATTTTATGGCCCTATTGCACGCAGGGCCAGCTGCCGCAGCAACCCGAGGACTCCGACTCCCGACGCCCGACGCCCCCGGCTTACTGCATTTATGAGTTATTTGGAAGGGACACTAACAAATGTCCAGATCTCCGGTTCTCGTTGGCTGCACTTTGTGACAGGAGTCCGTAAAATTGTTTTGGCCTCTGCTAATTTATCTACAGCATTTGCCTAATTTATGTTATTGCCGAGTTGTTTGCCCGTCCCTAAATCATATTGACGAATGGACAGATATGCACACAGAGGCCGAATTTCGGCAATATACATTTCTGATTTAATAATCGCTCTAGTTGATATTTACTTTTGAGTTTAGACTGGAAAATTCCAACTGAAATTTATAGGAAAACCTGATTAAAGTAGTCGATAATTGCACTACATATTAATTGTATACAAAATCAATGTATATAGTTTATTGTGCAATTTATAGTTGGTTCTGAATATTCAAATCTTATTTAAATGAATTGTTTTATTGCTTTGCTGTTTTCACTGTGTACCAAATTGTACAAATAACCCAGCCAAAAAACATAGCCGGCTTTAAAGCGTTGAAGGACAATTAAAAAAGGCCGTCTGTAAAATGGGAAGCGGGCTTTAAAAAAAAAAGGCAAACTGGGAATAAATAAAATTAACTACGAGTTGCGGTTACACATTCCAATTTGCTGTTGCTGCATTTTATGCGGCTGTGAAAGAGGCGGCTATGAAAATAAAGTGGCCGCCCTGAAAACCCGCAACTGGGCCCCCTGTTCCCTCCATTCCCCCCTCTCCCCGGCCAACGGCGGCGGTCCATTCACGGGAAAAACAAGAACAAAATTGAGAAAAATACAGGGAGGGGTGGGGTGGGAAAAAAGGGGAGAGAATTCCAACAAATACAATGCGCAATTGCAAAAGCGTTAAAAAGAGCAACAATGTTGTGTCCGCCAAGGAGCAGGAATGGGTGGTAGCCGAGTTGGGTGGCGCTGGGTGGTGCCGGGCGGATCGGCATTGGGGAAAACCCAAAGGGCATAAAAGCGTGTGCGTGGCCATAGAGCGGGATAGGTGATGCTCTACCTCTCTACCTCTCGCTCTTGTGTCTTTGTTGCCTTTCACAATAGTTTGCGTTTTAAACAAATGGAAAGCGTAGCCAAAAATAAAAGCCGAAACAATTTTATTGAAGATTGCGAAGCGCACTCACAGAGACACACTTACTTTTCCATACACACACATGCCGAACGATGCATATACAGTTGAAAAAATATATTATATAAATTGTATTTTATTCTGGAATCCAAAAAAAAACTATCTTAGTGGGACAATAATTTGAATTGTTAATTGAACACTGATGTTTATGTTCTTTTAGACGAAAATATGTAATGGTCTTTAAGCCAAAGCTTGATTTATAGTCAAGAATAACCAGTTGAAAATTGTAATTGATGCTCATTAAATAGTATATCAGTTACTCAGTTTTAAATATTAATATAAAGCCTATAAAAGCACTTCCCCCTTGCCCAAGTATTACCTCTCATTGTTGAGCATTTAAATCATTTTGAGGTTGTATTTCCCTCCCTTTTTCCCTGTCTGTACACGCACATACAAAATTGCCAGGCAGCCGGGAAAGGTACGCAAAAATGTTGCCAATCGAAATTCCCTGGCTGGGAAATTCACTCCCACTCCCCCACCTGGTTTTTTCGGCCGTGTTTCATCCCATAGCTCTAAGAGGCGGAGACTCCGAAGGGGCGGTGGTGGCAGTCGGTAGTTTGGTCCTTTGGTAGAATAGAAAACACTACTCGTACTCGTATGCCAGCCAGCCAACTGGCGCTTGTGTTGTGTACACGAATTAAGTCCACTCTTTTCAAAATGTTTGAAACATTTCGTCGTAATAAAGTGCGTTTTGCCAGCTCTTCCTGGCTTTAGTTTTTCCGGTGTTCCTGTGCAAACCCACTTTATTTTTTTGCAGAACTAGATAGTTGATTTTGTTGCTGTTTGCGCTGAGTTATTTTTCCACAGCATCCTGGCATTTCTGCGGCACGGGCAGGATAAGGTATGTGCAGCGCAAGCAGAGGAGTCCGGTAAATAAGGCATAATTATGAGTAATTTGTTGTGAAAGCTCTAAATTAAATTAGTACAACAAATTGTTGCAAAAATATAGTTTTCGATGATAGTTATTTTCAAAAGGCTTTGCTTATAATGGAGCTTAATTTGAGTGGAACGAGCTACAGCTTATGTGCTACCTCTCAGTAATAAAACGATAAAAAGTTTCAACAATGAGAATTAAAAACAAATTGAATTAATTTACTCATACTTTAAGCAGGTCATATTTTTTGTGGAGAGTATTTAGTAATACATTTATTCAAAAACTCAAGGATATTCAGAATAAACTATGCCAAACTATTGTAAAATAAGTTATACTTGGAGTTTTATGTTTTGGAAGTAAATTCAACTCGTTAAAATAAGTATTTATTTATTGTCAGTAATACTTTATCACACACATTTGAATGCATTGTATTCATTGTCTTTATTTGTTAATAAAATATTCTGCTCTCATTTTATAAGCCCAACCGACAGGAACTTCTATTCAATTCCGACTTGCCACAGCCTGCACCCCTCTCATAGAGTTGCACAAACTTTTATTTATGTTCGGCGTATGCAAAACTATTTTCGCCAACAATTGCGCACTTTAAAAGGCAAATGTTTGCTGTGAACAGGAGGAGGGACCGAGTGGGCCTGTAGAGGAGAGCTGGCCAAGATCAACAGGCAGTGTCAGATAAGATCCGAGTGGTCATTAGTGTCCTGCAAACAACTGGCGAGCCTGCTCCTCGACGCCTGCCACGGGCGGGCAAGAAAAAAGTAACAAACAAAAAAGCAAACCACTTGACCGTAAACAAACTTCACACCTCGCATTGTACACTCCCGAGAGAGAGAGAGAGGGAGGGACCTGAAGTGTCCAGGAATAAACACTTGAAAATGCTGGCTGGCTGGCTGGCTGGCTGGCTGACTGCCTGGGAAGGGTCACTCGGCATTGTTGTTTTGTTTGGCAAAGGCGCTCGCTGGCAGGCAGCGAGGAAGGGATACTCGTGCGTTGACATGGAACCGCCGAGCGGCACTAATGGGGCGCAGTTGATGCGAGCAGGACACGCAGGCAGGACCGAGGGTCAGCAGCCAATTCGAGTTTGTTATTTGCCAGCTGATGCGAGCGACTGGAATCCTCTGCCTCGGCCTAAGCCGATCAATTATCGGTAATTAGGCGCGCGTTTTCAATTAGCCAACTGCATTGCGAGCGTTTTGCGGCTAACGAGCAACGCACACACACAGCTCAGAAAAGTGTGAAGTGATCGGGGAGGGGGAATGGGGAAGGACAATCGGCATTGACATTTATAATTACGAACAGCATGGCAGCGGCACAAAGGACGAAAAGGAACAGCCGAACAATACCGCTGTCGGGCGCGGCACTCAGACGCACTCCATGGCAGCTACAGACAGCGCCCGCTAACAGTTACATTTGCAAATGCACTGAGCCAAAAAAGGGGAGTATTTACATTAAATATAATAATGAATTAATATTATAAAGAATGAATTAATTAAGCTGAGCTCAGTTGAAGAGAAGATTGCTTTCCTTTTCTTTTGTTAAATGTATATAATATTCTATATTTTCTATCCCTTTGCTTTTTCCCGTGTATCCCACACACACTTGATGAGCTCGATTTTGCACAGACCAATCATCGGGCTTCATGCCCGTAAAGACTCGAATTTTAATGAACAAAATGGAATGTTTGTGACATGCCAAGCGGAAAAGGAGTCGAGGAAGGGCGGGATCAGAAATGTGACTCGCCTGACCGATACCGATGGGTGTGGCTAATTATGAACACATTTGAAATTATAAAATCAATATGGCGTGGGGCAAAAGGTCCGCTGACAGGCAGCCACAACAATGCAACGCTCTCTCTATCTCTTCTGCGAGTTCAAAACCGGACATTCATACACTATTCAGTTGATTGGATGGATAACAAATGGAATTTAACATTTAAATTCAATATTTTAAAGAGACAATACTTATAAATGGCTTTTTACAGCATACCTGCTTTTGTTTGCACTTTTCCTTGTCTTTACCAAAATCAAATACAGTTTCAGGACCACATTATTAAAATATTTCCCTTTAAACGCGTATAAATTTATTAGAAATTTCAAACCTTGCTGTAATTTTCTGCCTAAAAATACCTAAACACAAAGGCTTCGTCAGGGCATTGTGGGGTTTTGGTAAGGGTATACCCAGGTCATTGATCTTTCCACAATATTTCCGCTTTGTTTCCTTTTTTTTTATAGTGTGCCGGCAAATGGTTGCCATATGGTCTGAAAGTGCCTGACAACCTTGTTGTTGCCCGGCCTCTGGAGCTGCCGCTCTGGTTGCCGGTTGCTCCTGAGGTTGTCATTGTTGTCCGCTTTTGACACGCCAACATGACCGCAAATGAGATTCTGTCTACCTCTCTGTATCCTCTCTCGTCTCTCCTCCCTCCTCTATCTCGGTTTCTGTGGCACCCATTCTGCATTTCGCTTTTTTCTGTTGACGCCCACACGCACCTTTTGAAGGACCTGGGCACAGGATAACCCTCGCTCTGCCCTCCCCCCGGTTGCTCGTTGCCCGTGTTGTTGCCGTTGCTCCTGTCAATGACTTTTCATAAGGTTCATTTTGCTGACAGTTCATATTACAGATTTCTTTCCCACACTGCCGAGCGAGCGAGCGGAAGGTGTTGCCTGGAAATTGAATGTTTAGTTTCCTTTTGGGGGGGCGGGGACTCATCAATAACTCGCAATTAAGGGGCCCTCATGCGGGGAGGTGTGAACGGCTCCTTGGCCGATTAGAAAACATTTTGAACAAGCAGACAAACAAAGCAAACGAGGACCAGCAGCCTCCCCTCC
The DNA here is from genome assembly GCA_018904745.1 of Drosophila orosa. NCBI lineage: Eukaryota > Metazoa > Arthropoda > Insecta > Diptera > Drosophilidae > Drosophila > Drosophila orosa. The sequence goes on from JAEIIH010012773.1 coordinate 22,545, forward strand.
GCACCGCACCCCGTGTCCCGTTGCTATCTATCATTCCCGGGGAGATTCGGATCTTGAGCCGACTTTCCCTCATAGTTCTGGGTCACAATCCCCCTGCGGTTGGGTGTAATTTAGATTTATGCCGCTCTCACCCTCTCCTGCACAGAGAGAAAAGAAAGTAACTACAATATCTAAGCATCATTATCACACATTAAATCAATTTCAGAAGCTTGAGTTTGCCATTGACTACTATAGAGTATTTAATGGTTTTTGGAACTAATATATATGCAATCTTGGTGACACTTTCCCGCCGTGTAGCTTATCTCAGCATCTTGTATCGGAGTCCATCTATGGCAAGTCAAGCCGCAGTTCGCCTTGATTATGGTTGATTTATATGACAGCCGAGCCTCCGCCGTAAGCCCTCGCCATGAGGGTTGTCGCAGTTGCCCCGGAGATCTGTTAATCCATCGCCAGCTAGGACTTAGTGGGTTCGATGTCGGTTGTTGGTTGCTCGGTTAGTCGGCTGGTCGGCTGGTCGGTTGTCCGGGTGAACCGGGTTCCGCTCCGTCTTCGGTGACTTTTGACTTTGGTTCCGTTTTAATTGAGCGCCAAAGCGCGGCCGGCGAAACACGCCCCCATAAATCAAGCGGCCAGTCAGTCTGTCAGCCTGTGAGTTATTCACTCACCCACAATGTCCAGCTGTCAATCATTTGCGTAGTTTGGTGCGTAAAAAAGGAAACGACAATTTAACGGCAGCTATCACAGAACACTCATATCGGCCAGAAAGGGACGCCTGTCAATGAAATGGAGAAGGAGACTCTATACCGATCACACTGGACTACAAAAATGGGGGAATTCGTTTGGGTTTTTATAGGGTATTTATTACTAAGTGTGCAATTTGCTTATTTCTACTGTTTACCTAGAAACTTTGTGAATTTTTAATGGGGACTTTATTACCATTTTCGTTATTAATTTTCTCTATTAAATACATATATATTTATAATCATGGAATAGAACGTTTTCCATTTATTCTAGTACTTGACTGTTTCGCCAGCTCCTCCTCGGTAAAGCTTCCCCGTTGGCCAGTGTTAAGGAGCTATCCTTTTAGAGGGAAACTTCATTAGACCAGCAAAGGGCCAGGAAAGTAGAGCCCCGGGGCCAAAACGGCAGTCGCTTTTAATGAGCCCTCAGCAGATTCCGTCAAGAGAGTGGGCGGCAAGTGGATGGCGGGTGGCGATGTGAAAAAGGGCGTGGACGGGGGACTGAGGCACGTGACATGACAGTTGGAGATTTTCTTTATTTCCAGCGTCAAGCTGCGAGCCTGCTGGTGATGATTTTTCGGATTGCGAGACATAGGAAGTTGTTGAAATCTTGTGATGCATTAAAATTTGCAAGTTTTGACTTGGCTTTGTCTGTCTCTCTGCGTAGGTCTGGTGTGTGCGCCAAGTGCGTGTGAGTGACAGTTGTGTGTCAGTGGCACGCTTTTCCAGCTTTCGGGAGCCACACACACACACACACACTCGGAGAGTCTGGCATTTTATGCAAATGTCGCTTTTCTGCGTAGCTGCCTCGCTTTTTAATGAGCACAAACACAAACATACACAAAGGGCCGCCCGCCACACGCACAGCCACAATTTTCTGGCTTTTCCTCTCTGTGCATCTGTGTGAGCGCCAAAGCCCTGCGACTGTGAAGCAATTAAAACGAAATAAGCAAAGTTTTTTCGCCCGGCAAACAATTTCCCAGTTCAGCATCAAGACGAATGCACAAATGTCATAGCCATACACACACATGGGAAATGAAAGTGAGAGTGCAATGATGCAGGCTGAGAAAAATCAAGTACCTACTAAAGGTGGTTGCTTATCTTTTAATTATTTAAGTACTGAAATATTCTTAATTAAATATGTAAGTATGTATATTTTGTTTTTTTTTTTAAGGTTTAAAATAAAGAAAATACTTTTAGCTTTGATGTTTTTCATTATAAAGGAATTCTTCTAGTGTACAAAAATAGGGGTCACACCTCAATTAGCCATCGCTGCCCGTTTTGGGTTAAAAGCCCATTTGCCACTCAATCAGGCGGCATCAAGTATTGCTCTAAAAGCATTTGCACTGCCCCCACACCACACACCCACCACCCCCTTGCCACTCAGTAACACATTGCATTTGTTATGCCCTTGTTATCCTTGATCCTATTTGCGCTTTTCTTTTGCTGCAGCGCTCAAGTGGAAGTGGCCGTGTGCATAGGTGTGAAGGTTGCCGCGGGGCGAGGCACCTGGCTGCAACATCTCTGCAGGAGCAGAATGCATCAGCAGGAGCCGCGCATAAAAGGCTAATGCTCCGGGCCGAGTGGGGAGGCCTTGCTGCCATCGGAGTGCCGTGCCCCGGGTGGCTTAGAGGTGCAACAGCTTGCCAACTGCATTACAATGCCACGTCACATGTGCGACAATCTGTTCCCATTTAAAAGCCAGCCACCGCGCGGTGACTGGTTGTTAGCAAAAGGTGACCATTAAATATTCACCATGTTATGGAAAAATGATCAGACGGAGAGAGTTTTTCAGCAACAAAACAAAACCATTTGGGTTTAAAAGGTTTAAAAGGCTGCACATATTCAATTATTTTACAAATATCTTAATTCAAACAGTAGCAAATAGGAGACGAAGTCCTTACTAATCTTTATTTTCAACAAATTAATGCTATTTACATTTTAAACACTTGGAGAATACTTCGTAGTTATTTTGTATACTCTTTGTTTTTTATTCACTACACAACTTCACGCGAAATTTTTATTTGTATTTTCTTTGGCTTAGTTGTGATATTGTTAAACTTTACAACTTGAAAATATCGATTTAAAGTCTTTAGACTTTTGGTTAAATCTTCTCGATGGTACCACAAATTGATTGCCAAAATAAAAACAAAAACTTAATATATAAATAATTAGGTAAAATATTGTACACCACTTTTAAAATATGAAAAAGTGGCTAGTTTTAATATTGTTTTTATTATTAAAACAGTAAACATCCGAAATTGAAATTAATGCATTTTGGGCTTAATAGGGTTATAAGACTATAATTATTTTGAATCATCTTATTTGTTAGCAAATTGTTTACTTATTTTGACATTATATTATAGATTAATATCATTTACTTTCTCTTTCCGAATTGCGATTTTTTAAGAAATGTTGCCGTTTATTATTTGTAGCTCAACACTTAACGAAGCTAACATGTTTAATTGTTGCCAGCAGCATTGTATACATATATACATATACTGCCAGCATTGTTTCAGACACATGTCGCTTTCCGAAGCCCAATGATTTGTTGACTGTGTCATGTTGCTAAGCGCTCGAGGGCAATTAAGTTATAAGCAGAGTAAGTTAATCATATAAGAACAACGCAGAGGCAGAGTCTATTTTTAAACCAAAGATAAGGAATCAAATGCCATTAGCCAGGTACTTTATTTAATTGGTTTCCTTAGAACTACTTATCAATAGCTATTAGCCTGGATGGAAATAACATTTTAAATGATTCTAAAGAAAACGTATAAGTCTAGTAAGTTATAAATAATCTATATTGGGTTGATATTAATATAAAATGAATACAATATTTCAATATTTTGTACTTAACGCGCCTCACACTTAAATAACTCCCTTAATTATTTACGAATTATACCAAAATCCCTATAAACGCCCATTAGAAGTGCATCATATTACGATACGAATAGTGGCTCACGGCAGCCTATTAGCCCCAAGCCACTCGATGGCATTGATAAACCTGCCGTCGCAGGACTTTAACAAAGCTCCTTCGGTGGGATAACTCAATTATGGGGTTAGTTATGGGCTGGGCACGGTTCGAGGGCCGGGACCTGACCTAGGGTTGAGTGACCGACCGAGCTGACCTGCTCCGATAAAGGCTTTCGGCCACTTTGCTGTCAAATTAGTGCCTAGTTCGGGGCGCATAATTGGCCGTGCCGAAAGTTTTTACACGCAGCCATAAAAGATTTATGGAAATTATGCATGTGTTTTTGTTTATCCTGCGGCGGCAGCGGCAAATCGTCCCGGGATTTATGCTGGCTCCTAATAAATCACACAAATACAGCCAGCAGCGTCCATTAATTGGCAACACTCGACCGGTTGCCAAAGGTCACGTCTTGGCAGTATGTTGACAGCGCGGTTGTCCCGAGCAACATGCAACACGAGCAATGTTTCTCTCTCGGGTTTTCCGTCGGGTTGCTTTCGTTCGGGTTTTCTTCGCTCTCAGATAGTGTTGCTGGCCAAAAACTGAAGCATGTTTCCCGCAATGGCGCAGCATGTTGCGTACGACATGCTGCGTGTAGTGCAGCCAGGTGATGGCCGTCGACATTAGCTAGATTCTGAACAAAAAGAAGCTATAATACGCTAAAATTAAAAACAAAAACAAAGAACATAAAATATAATACAAAATAGAACAGCTGAAAAACCAACTATACCTAAGTGCAAAAAAATATGTATTGTTAATTTGTATTTCTTAAATTATTTTAATTAATTAAATCGTCTATTTTTTAATTTTCTTTGACATTCAAATATTTATAGTTTTTGTTTATAAGCTTAATGTTTTCTTCTTTCGAGTTGTATTCCCCCATAATTGCGCAGTCCATATATTAAAAATGAAAATTAAACAAACAAATTTGTTATCTAATAAATTAAATAAATATACATATAAGTTCATATATGTATGTATATGTAACTTTATATTCAAAAGTTTGGTTAATCTTGTAGACTTGCAATTTCAGCCGCTTTAGCTCCGTTTACTGGAAATTTGTGCAACCACTCCTTTCACTTATTTGGAATTAAACTTTGCGGAATAACTATTTATAAATATTTAGTTTTTGGGCAAAATATTTGAACATAGTTTTCTTAAAAATTAATCGATATTACGAGTACATATATTGCTTCAATAAGTTTTATCTATACTAGGTATATTTATTTCTCACTTTCAAACATTTGAGATCTAGCTTGTGATTAGCCAAACTGGCGGCACTGGCTGCATGTTGCTCGATGTTGCCCGAGTTGAACGCGGAGCCGACCGGGACCAGCTCGTTGGTCTCGTGTTTAGTCTTGTCCGTTCTTGTTCGTGGCTCGCAGCGTTTGGTTCGTCGTGCGCGAGGTTCGAATTTAGAAGCGCCTTTCGGCTTTGCCTCTGCAGCATCCGAGGAGGTATAAATTTCAGCTGGCGCGGAGTCAGCAATCAGCTAGCTGGCTATGTTTTTTTGTCAACCTGCGATTTATGTGGCTAATTAGAACAAGAAGAGGCGGCCCATTAGTGCGTGACTCTCGAATGCTGCGCATCCGTATCCGTCAGGTTGCGTGTGCCCCGCCCCCTCGTCAGTAGGGAAAAACAAAGAGAGAAAGTAAAAAAAAACGAATAACACACTCCAGTCATCAAAACACTCGAGAAAAACTGGGAGAAGCGGATTCCCGAAAAATCTGCAGTGCGAAAAAGAGGAGAAATTAAAATTTCGGGCAAAGCGGATTACGAGCGGAGCCAAAACAGCCACAACAGCCGAAGGCGGCAAAGGAAAAGTGTGCGGGAAAAACAACAACAACAACAACAACAACATCAAACAACACTCGAATGGAAAAGTGAATTTGCGGAAAGTGCGTAGAACAGATAAACACGAGCGAGGGAGTAAATCATATGGAAATTTGAACGCGTCACGCCGGCTCATTAACGTTCTTGAGTTCGAATCCCCCGCGCGTGGGTTGTGTGCGTGTTGTCCATCAATTAATTCAGTCCTCAGTTTTCGCACTTTAAGCGCCGAAAAACCACCAACGACAGCAGATAAAAAATAAAGAAAAACCCATAAAAGGCGCACGCAGAGCTCACAAAGAAAAAGGAGAAATTAATGACACAATAACACACTGCGGTTTCATTTGTAGTGGTCAGTATCTGTGTATCCCCTGGCATAGTGTATTCGCGCAACAGTTCCTCGGTATATCAGAATATATATACATATGTACATCGGTATATATAAACCCAATGATCTGCTCGGTCGCGTGGCGCAATAATTTATCACAATTGTCATCGGGCGAGTGAAAGTGCAGCATCCACAAGATACGAGATACAAATTGTTTATGCAGACATCTTCCCAAATACGGGTCAGTGCATTAGAACAATAGCTGCGAGCAGCAAAAGTTGTTGATAAAGGGAAAACATAAATTAAAGTTACCAGTGGCCAGTGGCCAGTGGCCAGTTGGAGTTGGAGGCCTTGAAAGTTCCTCAGCCTCTGTTGGATTAGCAAGCGCAAGAAGCCCGGGGTGAGTCTCTGAGTCCCTCTGATTTGTAGCTGTAAGTCGGGGCTTACAGCTCCATTCGCAGGATAGATCCTTGCCTTGCCTTGCCGTGCCTTGCCTTGGTCTCGGCCTCGCAAAGAACTTGAGTGGGTTTGCTTATGGGACAGATTTGTTTGCCTTTCAAATTTTCATGTACGAGTGGGGGCTGCCGTTTTGATGGTCACTTCTGGGAAATATGTTTTAAGACGGACACTCCATGACTAAGATTTATGTGGCATTTACTGCTTGGTTTTTGGAAAGAATGAAAGTAAAGCAATTTTAAAGGAATGTTATTTTGGTTAATATAAACACCATTTTATGAAATTAGATTTTATCGTTACATCAATTAGTTGGGTGTTAATCTGCTCAAGTATTCTGCGAAGCCTCGCATCAGCTTATTCATTTACCTAATTAAGTATTTAGGGCCACAAATTCTCAAGGAGATACGTTTAAGCACCACACACTCTACCATACATTTTTTGCATAGTTCCGTAATGAATCATT